>CAXIWQ010000266.1:187051-237051 GCA_964036275.1 Litoditis marina
TTTTCTACCCCCTCTATTGACCAAATGAAAGTATATAGTCATATAGATTAGAAATTGTGCATTAATACATTAGAGCAGGCAGCACTAGCAACCAAAGAGTGTACGAGAAAATTAACGAGCGGGAAGTCTACTTCAAACCGGAAAAATATTAGCTGAGTCAAGAAAATGAGGTGGGAACTGAAAAGGTTTTAGACTTAAGTTCCTTTTGGTAAAACATAAGCTCACGCAACCAGAGGTCTGGCAAATATTCTAAAACTAAACAACGTGATGGAAAGAAGTAACTGATTGTGAGAAATATTCAATGATAGGGTTAAGTTAAGCGTGATTTATAGTTGCCCTCATTCAACTAATCTCCTTTCACAATATTAAAAGCATGAATTTTATGCCTGGAAACTAGTGTTTGTTGTACAACCAAAATTTTAAACGTATAACACAAAAAATCTTGGTAAAACATGATATCTTTACTCCATTACAATGTGCGAATGAAAAAACATTATTGTACAACTTAAAACTCGGTGAGTTTCAAATAATTATTCAAACAAAATTAGCTTGCATAGCAAAATGCAGGAAATACAATTCGAACAGGAAACCAAAGACCATGCGGCCATTTTGTGTTCAGATAACACAGGGGAGGAAAATCAATAGAAGACCCAGTATAGGGTTCGCTCTTTTCAGGGAAACCCCATAGCTGGTGTATGTTGTCAATCCCAATATATTTGTAGTTTGATCCCGTTGTTTTTCGAGCAATTCGTAAATTATGATCAAGATCAAACTACAAACTAAATAAGTCCCGCTATTCGCAGAGACTTAATTATAAAAAGGTCAATTAATGTTCAAATAACTGATTTCATCAAAAACATAAATTTGCGGAAAGTTGTGCTTGTTCACGTTCACATGCTGGAGAAGACACACTTTTTTCAGAGAAAAAATCAAACATGATAAACACTATTGAACTTCTTATTCTATCACAGTTTCATTGAAAATAGCGGAAAGTATACGGAAAGTATACAATTTGTATTCACAAGTTGCCAGGAAATGTGATATGTTATTAGGACGCAGTAAGATTAGACAGCAAAATATACCACGTATTTTCTCAGACGATAATATTTCAGTGAAAAAGTGATTAGTTATATAAAACACTTTTAATTTCAACATGAGCTGATTTGCTCAAAAAATCTCAACAAAAAACGAGCGATTTTCAACATTCATTAACACACTATCTACACGAAAACATGAGCTCATGGAATAAAATTAATAGAATATCTCAAAAGTGAAATCTGTGAGCAACCCTAATCGAGAACAAACACATCAAGGCAGGCGAGGAGTAAAAATCGGTAAAAAATGTCTAACTTAAGAATATCTAAGAAAACGTTGAGCACTGTAATGAAAAGCTTGATGGAAGGGAATGAAATGAATACAATTTGATCGTTTTGGTTTGACTTAAATACTGGGAACCTAAATTCGAATCAATTGTGAGAGAAAATCTAGACTATACTGGGCATTAATTAAAAAGTCAAACAGTCACGTGAAATTTAGATAAACACCAGTAAATACTACTGTAACATTTACGCTTTCCTATTCTGATACATTCCACACGTTTCACTGTTTTACGTGACTGAAAACGTGACTAGCACACCTATGAAGAGGAAACACTGCGACTAGTTCGTCGTGAGAAACAATATTGAGAACCGTAGAAGAGGGAAGACCCGCCACAATCTGAAAGTGTCAGGTTTTTTACCAAAGGAGGCATTTTTAAAGTTTTTTTCTAAATTTTTCACAAGACAACGATTTTTTGAAGCACGGGTTGGATTCGCTCTCGAAATGTAAAACCCAGACACGCTTCACTTGAAAAAAGTCGAAAAGTAGTGAAAATTCAGTGTTTTTCGAGAAAACCTTGTGAGATGATGATCATCTTTGTCATCATAGAATATCATCTATTCACATTGAGTTTGAATGAAATGCCATTTTTTTAATGAAATGTCATTCACAACTTTTCAGACTTACAAAGAAAAGTTCAGACTTACAAAGAATACGTGAACTGCGGCAATAAAGGTGACAGTCAGGGGGAACCCGAGTTTCTCCACTGAGAAGCCCCCTACGGTGGGCCCGAAAAAGGCACTGCAACAGAAATTCTAAATTAAACTGTTACTAGAAAAATCTAACAAAGTTACGTATTCAATTAAAAGTGATACTTTCTAAATTTAACTGGTTTTGATAATTGAATATCACCGTTAGTATTAGTATTAGGTGCTTCTGATAGAAGATCTTCTATCGATAGCATGGTATAGTCTTTGTCCTTCCTACTAAGACTCTTACAGTACTATTACCCAACATCAACTTCGATTGAGTTATTGTTGTAAAACCACGAAATTGAGAAGTGTCCAAAACTTGTTCGAAAAATGTTATTGGAACTTAAAATTGAAATCCATCCCCCATCAAAAGTACAGAAACGACTGACTCACCCGAATGCAAACGCAGACTGAAAAAGACCCGAAACACATCCGTAAGTATGAAAAGAATCGTCGTAACCGTAATCTCTGAAAAGCGCGAATTTCAAAAGAATTACTTGTCATTTTGTTGATTATTGAAGAATGACAGATATTCTCAGAGAAAGAGGAGACATAAAAGCCATTAGTTTCATTTTTATTCGTTGCGGGACGCACAGAAAATGATGACAAATTGAAAAAAAGAATTTCACGTTCACGCATCTATTTGGGTGTTTGGGTGTGACCATTACAAATAGTAAGAGGTGAAAATGTGTGAATTTACCTAACAGCATCCAAACATCCTTGGAAAGTGGGAATATATTGTGCGCCGGCTGCCAAACCAAGCAGAGATAGTGACAGACCGATCACAAACAGACTCCTGCAAGTATATTTTACAGACAGCATTAGTTTTCCAAAACCTTTTTCTTACAGATCTCCTGAAAAGCCGCCAACGGAGCAATACAGTACTTGGAAAAACTACAAAAGATGGAAACTTAGTTTGATGTTCATGAATACGCTGCCGAATTCTCGCTGGTAATTCCAAAAAGTATGATTGGTGGGAAATCGTCTCCAAACTCACTTTTCCATGGGTATGAATGGCGCCGGGCCAATTAACAACATAGAAATGACAGTCATGACGGAGCCGAATACCATTATCGTGTTCAGGCATTGGTATCTGAATAGAAAGAAATAAAATGGAATATATTTATTTGCGATTCACTACGTAACTTCTTACATTTTTATATGTGGCACTCCAATAGAAGAAATACTAACGAAAAAAATAGGATTACGGAAAAAGGGTGTTACCCTGTTACGCGCTAACAGTGATTAAAGGGTCAGTGTTACATCGATATTGTTCTGTGTTACATATTATAATAAGTTATATGTTTAAATATGTGGATTTTGTAATATTTATGTGTAATGTAAGTGAATGAATGAACACGAACCAATATTGAACATGGTTTATTTAAATACCTGTCAATAAGAAGACCCCAGACGGGTGCGGAGATGGTGTAGATGCCACCGCACAGCAGAAACATCAGACCCACCATGGTGGGCGACAGTTTAAACTAGAAAATATCCACATGAGAACTAGTGAAAAAACCTTATTTGATGATTATGTAAGAACTCAAGAACTGGTACAGTGACGATCCGGACAGAAATAACTCAGTGTGGTTTACTTAGCTTCATGTTCTGTACTTCAATGCAACGACAAGTGTTCTTGCAAACACCTAGTAGATCCGAAATGTCCGGCGATGGTAGTTAGAGGAACTTCAACGTTTTGTTGTTGTTTGTTCCCAGAGTATTTCATGTACTGTCGACTACTTTCTTATTGTTTGTTTACGGAGAACAGTGACCGTATTCATAATCATCCAATCCCAGTCTGTGTCTCTCCCAAAATACAATCCTTCTCTGCATGTTCTGACCTCCCGCCGGCAAACGACTAACGCAAATTACTGCACAAAACTGGAGACGCAGGCTGGTATGGAGATGGAGGTACCGAATCCCTCTCTCGTATCTACTCGGAAAACAACGAACCGATTCTAGATGTCCTGCGAGGGTGGGATCGAGGAAGGACATGGATATGGCACAGGCGACCACCGCCGACAGCATAATCCAGATGACGGGGATCCGCAGCATCGCCAGCATTCCCTTGGCGTCCTCGTCGCACGCATCGTCTGCAATTGTCGACTTTAGCTTAGTTGTCTATGTTTTTCTCAGCAATGATATCCGAAAACAGTTTGCTGACATTTAATATTAGAGAGGTATGAAATGATTTATTCGCGGTTAACTTGCTCATGTATCCCTCTAAGTGGCAGATTGTGTTGTCTTTTTTTGTCTTTTTGTCTGGCAACTCGCAACTGTCTGTTTTTAGCAAAGTAGTTTTTCATGTCAAACTTCGAGTAGCCACGCCTCCTTAAGTGCCGCTCTAACTCCTCCAGGTTATGTTTGAGTATATGAGATTGAGCAACTATGGGAAGATAAAAGATTGACGTGGATCTGTACTGTACATTCAGCTCTGAACCGCTGTACCTGTATCTCGGTCCCAACAAACTCTGGTCGTGATCAAAGACTACGCTGTTTACAGGGATCAATTAACAACCTACACATTGTGCGCAGCGCGGAGCGTCTCTCTTAATATCCGTTTATTGGACCTGTTTTATGTTTTTTGTTTATGTGATCTCTAAAACTAATATTTAATACTTACTTTCTTGACACTCGTTTTTTATACTAATAACACTACTTCTCAGACTCTATGGCAAATGTTCCGAAACTCACCGTTTTGCTCCTCTATCAACCAAGTGCTGAGCAGTGTGGCAAATAGAAGAATGCCGCCGAGTACCATGAAGGGCAGCTGAAACCCGCCGAACTCGTAGAGGAAACCGCCTATCAGGGGACCGGCGGTGTAACCGAGACCCGCAAACGTCTCCATGATGCCCTGCAATAGGATATATCGTCGTTCCCCTGGCATCGGCAGAATAGAACAAAAACGTGTGTTCCTGTCCCTCTTGTAGGATCATCATTGCAGAAGATCAAAGCTGAGAACACTAGTGTTCACACTCATTAATAAAAGGTAAAAATGGAGGTATTTTGGTTAAAATGGGGGTTATTTGAGCCTATCTCGGGAATGGAACCATTATATCTGCTAATTTTTTGATATGTTGTTTGAATTATTTATTCATGTACACTTTATGAACTTCAGACTGTATGTACTTCATTCTCAATGTTTGATGAAAGAAACATGTGTTATACAGCAGGATAATTGCAACAGTTGACACCAAACACTGAGCGCTGGAGAAAAAAATGGCAAAATGTGATTTGAGCAACGTGAAAATGTCAGGAATCAGAATTAGTAAACTGTTTGTACTCACGATTACAACGGTAATCCTGCCGGGGAAACATTTTGCCGATATGGCGAAACTAGAAGTGACGAACGCGGCGTCCCCCACCGCCTCCAGAATTCGAATAAGAAGAGAAGCCCAGAAGAACATCGTCCCAGAGGGCAGGAAGTTGAGGAAACTGGAAAAATAACATCCAATAAATAAGCTCAATAAAAGTTGTACTCAAAAGCGTTTTCACCTTGATTCATGAGAAATTAGAGTCATTTAAAGGGTTGGGTCAGCATTAATAATCTCTCCAAAAGTAATGTTTATGATACACTTTTTTAGATTCAACTCCCGGAAAAGGGTTGTAATTGACGTTGATCACCATAAGTATACTTGTGGGGGTGATAGTTTACGATCGTGATTTTGGGACAAATCGTCCTAGAAATGGTTGGTATTCTACATAATTTGGTTCTCGAAATTTGGTGCGAATGAAATATCAAAAGGCAAGAAAACCTCGCAGTTGGCATTTTTTTCAAATATGCAAACAATATCGTATATACAGGAAGTATTGTATAGAACTTTCTCTTTCCGAGTCTACCCTTTATAGCCTCGGAAAGAGAAAGTTCTATACAATACTCCCTGTACATACAATATTGTTTGCATATTCTTCTCTTCTCTATTGTTCTGTGTCTCGCTGTTTGTAGTTTGATCTCAGCGCTTTTCGGTAAAAATTTGTGAATTTGGGCGACGATCGAACTCAAACTACAACTCAGCCATGATCATCCACTATGTCGAGAGCCAAAAGGCAAATCTGGCAATTGAACAAAAATGAGAATAGCTACTGACCCGAAAAGAATGGCAGTTACTCCTGTAATCGTGAGACCTATGACGAACATTTTCTTCGACCCGAATGTTGACATCTGGAAAAAGCGAACAATCTCGTATTTCTAGCATGATGCTTACCTGTAGCAGAAGCGAACAGCACTCAGTTAAGGAAACATGCGAGTAAACTGAACTTATTGTGAGAAGAAGAATCCAATAGGTCTCGATAGCTGAATACAAATCTTAGGATTGTTTGGTGTGAAACCAAACCTACTCAGAGAACTAACAAACGAAAAGGAAACTAACGTAACGCCCGAATATTGGAGCAGTGAGGAACATGGTCAGCTCGAAGACACCAAACACCATTCCTGTTTGGGTTTCCGTCATCCCTTTCAGCTTAGCCTGAAATGAACACATTATTGGGAGTGAAAAAGCATTGATGTAGTTTGATGAACGCCGACATTCATCTAGTATGACCGAGGACGGGAGCAAACTACGAAGACAGCGAGATAGGACAGAAACACCGCAGACGCCTGCTTTGGGAAGGGTGCATCCTACACTAGTTTTTTGGAAGACCGTAGCAATCCTAAGTTACCACATTATGCATGCAGCGCGAATTCAATAAAAAATCAATACACTCAATTTTTGATCTATCTATTTGCGATAAGCGTTCAGGATTGGAAATGAAAAGATCAAACAAAACATAAACATATGGGTTTTACACGGCGCACAGACTGCCTACGTTCATACATTTTCAGGATCGATATATATCCTTAGCTCTCAGTTATTTGGGGAGCACAGGTACTATCAGCTACTTTCCTGCTGAGACTGCTACAGTACACACTTGAACTTTCTCAGGACGATTTTCTACTGCAATTCGTATACTCAGAATCAAAAAAATATTAGGTTTATATTCTTTCCAGTACCATTCTCGTATACAAAAATACCATTAGTTTAATTTTCATACTGTAAAAGTCTCGCTAGGAATGAAAAAGACTATACGGACCTCCGTCGGATAAAAGGGCGCAATACAACTGAAGGCGACCGTGGAACAGAGGTTGGCGATGGCGAGCATGATGATGGTCGCCCACTCCTTGTGGCTCAGGTCGAATAGCGAGGCCTGCAACACGTATGGTACTCGGACAGTTACTCGACAGGACTGGGTGGATCGAAGAAACGTGGACTGTCTCAACCAGTCTGCGGTCTCTCTGACCTTTATGCTCTCTCGCTTCTGTAGCTTGCTAATCGCGGAAGACTGGCGCTACCTTTTCGAGTAGGATGCAACCAAATCTGCGTTGTGGTTGGATCTGATAACGGCAGAGATTGCAAGTTGGAACTGGAAACCAGAGGGATCAAACTACAGACTACAGACCAAAATGTTCCGTTCTAGGCAAACCTTCATTGGACGAATTTCATACTAATTTTCCTAAAAAGCATTTCGGATATTCAGTAGTGCGCTCACGCAAAACGTACGCCAATATCAAAGCATAGCCGATGGAACAATCTTATAGAAGGAACAAAAGAAATATTTTGATTCTGAGAACCACACATAGTAAAAGTGAATCTTGTACTGTAGACACTACCTTTCTGATGGATACGTCTGATGCTCCTCCCTCGGATTCCTCCTCACTGGAAGATAATTTGGTTTGAATGCAAAATAACACAAAATACTGCTCACATGTTTTGCAAAGTGTGTTTTAGTAACTATAGAATATTTGGCACGATCTGTGCTTCTCCTACTCGCAGATACAGCAACAGTTGGGATGAAACTGTATTGTCATTTGTGATGAACCGGTGTCAAAAATATATAAAAAGTACTCAGAACTCTACCTAGGTGAGCATTTTTTAGAAATTATAAATACTCTCTCTGCCTCTCTCTCCTTCCCCTTGCTATCTCTTTCCCTCCCTAGCTCTCACTCTCTCCCTCCCTAGCTCTCCCTTTCTCCTTCCCCTCACTCCCTCTCCCCTTTTCTCTTTCTCTCTCTCCCTCTCTCTCTCTCTCTCTCTCTCTCTCTCTCTCACTACCTCTCATCTTCGTCCTCGCTACTGCTCTGTGGTGCTTTCTTCAGAAGCCCCTCCTCCGTCCTCCGTCCAGTACTACCGTATCCCACCACATTTCGGTTTGAATCCCTGAAATAAAAATAGTTTGGAAAAACAAAAGTCGCACGTTATTTCCGATGAAAGGGCTCTCACGGTAACCAACCAACATTGTTGTATATTTTCAAAACTGTTTTGAGACTGGTTCGGTTCAATTACTAAGATCAGTTGACTATGATTAACTGATAAAAATATTAAAATGATTTAAGTGAACTCAAGGCGAATTCAGTATGACGCCAGCGTTACCAGTAGTCAGAAATAATGGTATGTTTCTTGCCAACCGACGTTTTTCAATAAACAGTATCACACTCAAATACGGGTTATCCATTCAGATTATAGCATTAAGAAGTTCGTTTGTTGAGTTGTGTCTCAAAGAAAGAGCGCTGAAAGAGCTACGAGCTACGAGAGCTCGCACGTATGAAACATCTGAATTTCAAATAGATACCGTAACACTCGACGTGAAAATGAAAACATATATAATCGATAATACCTACCTGGGAAGTGTTCCAATTATCGATCTTCTATCCGGATCAATAGAAAGTTGTGTTGGAATGGGCATAAATGGTGATGCGATGAAGGGTCTGAAAGAATCACAATTATATGAACAATTTCTAAAATGATTTGAAACTTTCGTTGAAGCGTTTGATCTTCAAACACGTTGAACGTGGAATATTGACCGCCAACGTGTATGGTTTGAGAAGACTATTGTTGACCTCATCAAACGTAACTAAATTTCGTAAAAAGAACAGAGTTACTTCGGTGATTTTTACTGCCACATTTTACACGCACATTTGTTCACTTTTTGTCTCTGAGCGCGAAAAAAAACTATATATGTTTGTGAAACCGATATCAACCCTCAACTTTGGATTCGACACATGTTTGTTACATTTGAGCCACGACCTTTCAACAGTGACTTCAGCATCATGGACACGTCTTGAACCTGTCTCACACGTTGTCACGTGCTCATATCTCACCTTTCCTTCGCATCAAAACTGGATTTTCGCGATAAATTTTCGTTCTTTTCTTTAAAGGGATCTGACATCGCTGCCCGATCAATAATAATAAATACTTCCGACATTGAACCATAAGTTGTTGTTCAAGTTAGCACATGGAATCTACAAACATAGTTTTGGTTTCAGAGAAAGAGATGATAGATATTGAGAGAAGAACATAGATATTGAGAGAATAACATAGAAATGAGAGAAAAATTCAAGACATGAAAAGGATTATGCCGAAAACAATTTATAACAAGAGATAATAGCTCAAGCTTGAGAGAAGAGGAAGCAATTGTAACATAGATATAGATAATAGATAATGAGAGAATAACAGAGAAAGGAGAGAGAACACACAAGAAAATGTATACGAAAGTATGCTGCGAATAGTTTCTGCCGTGTGGTGTTTACCAAAGCCCTGACTACTATTATCATACTGGTTCATGTAAGCGTGCTGAGAATAATTATTGAAATTAAACCCTCACGCAAACTAGTAATCTACGCATGGATAAATATTAAAAATCCTATACATTATTTCCCAATCTCCTAGTCGAACGATTTTGGGAACAAGCGAGTGACGTTTGTCCAGAGTGGTCGAAATCGATAGAATCACCAACAATGGTTTAGCTGTTTGTGTCTGAGAAAGACTTGGAGATGAGAGATAGATAGAGAGTTTGAGAAATAGAGAGAGGTAAGGAGGTGAGACGGAAACATAAGTTATTCTAGCTCTTCGGATTCCAGTGGACCAGTTGTCAATAAGAGGTATACTGTAGCTTCTTAGACGTCGCTAGGCATGCGTCCTGCTGTAAATATTGTAACTTTGTGAATTTACTCGAGCAAAATGGAAATCATATGCTCAACCTGCCTATGGTATGGGTTAGGAATTCGCATGCCGCTTGGTAAAGCATGAAGGTAACTCTCGATTCTTTCTCTCTCTCTTTTGCTTTCACCATACGCCTATCTGCTCTAACCTATGTATTATTCCCATTTCGAATGAGAACGGACAGGAATTATCAATATTGCTCTATTTTGTGAGCCCAAGCAGCCGATTAAGCTATTTTGGCAAAATGTAGTAACCGAATCTTGATTGAAAGTGAGACTGTTTTATTATTTTCTGATCTGCTAATCAGGTAAGTTTGGCTGGTTTGACCCACAGCCGAACTGAATATCAGAGCAAGTCTAAGATTAGTCTGCAAACGCTATTAGAGTTGTTTGCTATACTAGCTTACTCGGCTGTTTGAGCTCACGAAAATTGGGCACATGATTGTTAAATTTATTCCCGACTACAAATGAAAGTCGATAATTTTCAGACCACTAGCGAATCGAAAACAGTCGTTGCGGAAGCCAGAAATCATCATCGACGAAATTTCGCCAAACCGAATTTCCATTTCGGCAAGAGGAAACACTACGTTTGGGTACGCAACATACTAGAAAAATGGTTTTACGTAATACGAGCACACATGCACTTTGCCGTACGAAAAAACAAAGTAATTCAGTAGAGATTCTCTTTTTACGGTACTTTATGAAAGTTGCTGTTTATTGACAATAACTGGCTTGAAACACAAACACACATTATTCGTTCGACTACAAACTCCAATCTTCTAATCAAAAATAGAGTACAAACTACAATCTCTCTATCAACAATATACAATAATCACCCAATCGATAATCTTCTCTTCCAGGCGTTCCTCTGATGACGTACCCAGCATTCGCCGATCGTCTTCAGAAATCATCGGCGGAATCGCACTTCCACCCCAGAGTGGAAACGACAGACGCAGGTAGAGGTTGTGTTTTTGTGGGGCGAGCGGCCAGCTCGTCCGCGTATCTTTGATCTACACACTCTCTCATCTGTTGGCAGATAATCAACGACCGCTCGCCCCGCATCGCTCAATCAGTCGAACCCATTGCTGTCTTTCTCGGAGAAATGGCGACTATATAGTTCATTTCATTCGCACTGAACCAGCTTGGCATGGTTCTAGGGTCCAGGGGTTTCGGAAGAAATATCTTCTATTGTCATGTTGTAATGAAAACGGAAAAACCGCTAACATAGATTGAGAATTGTTAAACTTCCGAAAGAACCGAAAACGAATACACAGAAAGAACTTAAAATATAGTATGACTACCAGTATAAAGTAAAAAGACACGCAGATGACCTCAAGCAGTCTACGCCTTTCGAAACGTGGGGCAATGTCTGAGTAATGGCAACGTGACCTGTGAACACATTCAAATCCCTCAGTATCAAACTACAAACTACAAGTTTCATATTTCCAGAGGTTCCGGTATGTCGAACAGTTCGGCTTCGCTGCAGATCCACGAGACACGAATGACGTTTGAGGCTATGGTTCACGACCAGGTGGATGTTGAGATTTTTGTATGATCTGCTGATTTCATCGATTTCACGTAATTACTAATCGATACGTAGACGTAGACGTGCTCGTGCAGGAATGTTTGTGTTTTGTATGCTAAAATACGTGGTTTATTGTTTTTCTCTGTAAATTGTGTTCATCGAATGCTGTTTAAATCAACGTGATATATGTTTTATGGCCAGTTGCATGGGTTGTTTTTAAACTAAGAATATACTTGTCTAATTTAAATATGTCTGGAAACGATAGTGATAAAATCAACTGATGCATCTGCCCTTTGTTAAATCTGATTTTTGATCTCTGACCTTCAGTGGACTCCGATGTTCCAGTTATCACGTGAGTAAACCGTAGATTCTATTCGCTTAGGAAGTTGCTCCTATAGAGTTCAACAAAGCTAATAACTCATGAGATCTTCTCATTAACCCCATCTCACCAACTTCTGGTTAGAACTTACTGACTAAAATGGTACACTAGAATGGATGAGTAATGATTACAAATCTTTTTTAGTAAGGGGTAATAAAAACGAAATCAACTTTTCCTGAGATCAGAGAAACAGCGCACGCGACCACAATTATTTTGCGTACATTCTGATTACTCTATTCGAGCAACTTCTTCGTTTGTCTCATTCTTCTACGATCCTGCACTGCTCATTTAGAATGTTGTACACGTGTCTCATATGTATCGATCGATTGAATCAGCATGGCTTGCGCTCGTTAGAGGTCCGATGATGTAGAAGTTAGGGAACGTGGAATAGAAAACAATAGTGGTGTCGATTTGGCAATTAGAATGATACTTATCCGTGATCGAACATAATGTTTTAGACGTCAATACGACAAATATCTTTTTAAAGGGGGCCATAATATAGTGAAAGTGCAGGTCCCGCACCTGAATACAGTGAGACGCACGATGTGCAGAAATTTACCCAATCTTGGTCAGAGCTTCAACCGAAAAGCCACGGGATCAAACTACGAACACAACTATTTCGCGAGTTTCAGTTGATTTCAGCAGGGCATAGTTCAGTTTGTCTCCTAACCTATTCACTGCCAACTGTCTTTTCTGCCCCGCTCTGACGTGAAATGCAACCCTAGATCGGCATGTACTTATGACGTCACAATAAAAACCACAACTCGTGAACTTTTAGCCACCTTCTCGCGCCGCGCTGCTGACGATCTCCACACAGAGTTTCTCCTCTAAGAGAATACCCAAGCCAGCTTATCTTTGACTCTTGATCTTTGATCTCACTCTGATCTTTGTTTTACTGCCGTAATTATGCTATCAGTGTCTCAGTGATCTCGAATCAACCAAATAATGGATCTCCCAATTCATAGAAAATCGGGTATCTGAGATTTGCAACTTGACTTTTAATTATTGTGTGTGTTTTGAATTTTTGTATCAGCGATTTTACATACATGTTTCATATTGAACGAATAATATATTGTGTGTGATTTCCAATATTCAGTAAACCGTTTCTGAACAGGACCCGGCCAATTTTGTTTCGAAATGAAGCACAATACACATTAATACTGGTCAGGAAATGTGTATTCATTTGCATTCAGGAGAAAAAAAAGAAGTAAAAATTCCTCCACTTTGATGGTTAGAAGTATAGCTGACATCATACCTGAGGTCGTATTCTAGAAGATCCCGGCCCCTTCATCCCATCCTGCGTCTCTCGCTCTGCCTCACTATTTCTCGTCTCTAACATCCCGGTGGGATGTGAGCGCAAAGAAATAGCGTCTATTTGAGGAGACGCAGGATGGGATGAAGGGGCCGGGATCTTCTAGCATACGTACTCTGTTGAGACTCATACAGTACGCATTCCAAGTTTCCAAGATGACGGGTTTTCAATGCATATCTCACGTTTCTCGTAAATATTTTCGAAAATCACTTCAATAGGAAATCAGTATCGAAGGCGAATATTCATAAGAATTTTCGATAACGTTTACGTGATATATACGAACGAAAGTGTCGTATTCCTACTGTGGAAGTCTCAGTGGGAATTACTCGAATAAAATAATCTTTTTGAACTTTAGGCAAGTGCAAGGTAACAACAAATGTATAAAAACAAGTTTATCAGAATATTTCAAACAAATATTGAATCAACATAATTTTGTGAGAGAGAAACCCTGAGATCTCACATAAGCTCAGTCAATAAACCACTGTATATTTATGCTATTATTATGTGTACGAACGATCAAAACTCCCAACCGAACTGGCATTCAATTTTTGTAGATACACCATAATTACCAAACATGAAGGTTCTTGAAAATTTTGACGAAAAAGAGTTCCTTGCTCGGAATAGCAAGATAGTGTTACATGTAAACGAGAGTTCACAGAAATACAACACGTTGAATTTAGGTAGCGATATTTTAAAGAGTAAATCGGATACACGCAAACTCACAAACTCCATTCAATACTATTATTTCGCTGAACAACAAAAGAAAATGTGGACTCAGATTGGTAGAAACATATTGGATGTCTAGGTTTTTTAGAAAGCTAAAACAACGTCAGAAAAGTAAACAAAACAGTGACTCAGGCTGATTATGTCATTATGTGGTTAGATGTGGGGACGAAGAACAAATTCGGGCGCGTACATAGCCCACAAAGTTTTCCAGGCTTTTTACCGTCTAAGTTCAATCAAATTCATTTGAACAGTTGTGAGAGTGGCATTTGTTCACTGTGCTTGACCAAAGTGGAAATTCGACAACTGAAATCCTATAATTGTCTGAAAATTCACAGAGTGCCACTTCTACAACTTTTTGATTGGATATGTATGATATCTACGATAACCTCAAAAAACCGGGAAACCGCTTGGTTAGAACAAGAAAATCGAACCAGAAACAAGGAATAGGTTGATTGTTAGTTAAAATAAGGTCAACATAACCAAGAAACCGGTGGATATGGCCAATTCCGGGAAAGTTCCTCCATTATTCTGTTGAAGTTCCGTCATCTTTGTCTGGCCATCCACAGCGTCTCGCGACATTTTGTCGTAGGAGTCCTTGAAATTCACTTTTCAGATAAACCAAACAACCAAATAATAAGATAACATATTTATATGGAATGTTGGAGATGATAACTTCACCACGCCAACTAATTCGGAACGTGTATTATTCTGATCGCTATACTGATCGCTACCTGAAAGACAAAGTATCTCCCCAACATTCAATTTTTACGTTTGTTCTCTGTTTTTGGAAAACCTCTTCTTGAACCAGCTCGATTTTTCGGAGTTGAATTACAAGAACTGGCCATGTTCGGTCTTACTTAGAGCGATCTAGAGCGTTTTTATAATGTGCGCCTTTGAGAATAACCCAATCAGCGGTCTGATAATTCTTGTGCTTTGATCACGGGCGCGCATTCAAGCACAACGGAACTTTTCAAACGACAAGTGATATTCGGCTCGACTAGTTTTTTAAACAGTAAATCACCAAATTGTTTTTAAATAGGTTCTTCAAAATATTATAGAATGTGGAGGTTTCAAGTTCCATTTCCTACTGCCAAATTGATTTGGTTGCAGGTGTGTGAGTTGTAGTTGTAGGTGGCTCTCAGTACGTTTTAGACAAAAGTACTGATTTTCGGACCAAATTACGTATATCATTTGGCAATTTTTCTCAATTCTCACCTCCAACATTTTTCGACATCCAACATTTTCTACCATTACAACCAATTCGTTTTCTCCATTCTTTTTTTTTCCAAAACTCACTTCTAACATTTTCCCTATTCGCTGCAGTTTTTCCTTAGTTTCTGTATCGGATTCGAGCGCCTTTTCCACGTTTTCCGTCACATTCCGCGTCAAAATCGGCACCCAAGCCACGCGGGGTCTTTCCTCTGAAAATACATACTTTAGAATAGAATGAAATAACACAATCAGTTGATTGAGTTAATGAAAAGAAAGGATCCTTTTAAAAATCGCCGCATCTTCGTTTGCAAACGCCACAAACCCGAGTAAAAATTCGAGTTAGGAACGATTCTAATTCGGTAATAACCTCATAAACATGAACTTTTTAAAATCAAATTCTATCCAAGCGGGTATGACCCCGTTCTTGCACAGGCGTCTGTCAATATTGTTTGACATTGCTGGCCGATGTAATTTGTTGCCAAAATGAGTCTCGACACGAATTTCCTGCAGAAAAAGTGAAAGGGCGCTGATTGGAGAACCAGATGAATTTTGGCTCCAAGTATCGCCGGCAAACTAAGAGTTTTCGTAATGTAGTGAAAGTGATTTGACATTGTTATAGGTTGGTCTGGGAATACACCATAAATCACAAACTCGACCACAAAGCAACGAGATAAAACTACAAACACAGCGAGATAGAGCAAAGTACACCGTATAAAGCCTGCTTCGAAGGGACGGAACCCTATAGTGAAGATACAGTTGGAGTGACAACACCCTTTGATCGAACTCAATTATGGCTCAGAGCACACGTTTCAATCGGCTAATATTTACATAATTGCACGTTTAGTAGCAATCTCAGTAAGACCGAATATAAATGCAGAACTTTGTGCAAATTTTGCCTTTCTTATCTTAGCGCCACAGTTTGAGCAACCTGATGACAATTTCTGCAATGTACGTTAGTTACGAGATGAAAAGTGGAATGAATGAATATCAGCATTTTCATATACTCACCATTTTCGATGAAATTCTCCTCACTTCCTTGGCATTTCGTGGACACGAATAAGCAGATTAGGACGAGAATAAGACGGAGAAACATAGGTGAATTGAGCACTGAAATAGGAACATTACATGATATCAGGATGTGAACAGGACTAAAGAGAATATAATATCAATAATAATATAATAATGATAATGTAATAATGAAGTAGTAGAAAATAATGAAATGGGTAATATGCATATAATTATAACAGACGTCATGTAGAGAACAACAAAATGAAGATGAGAGTGTGAAACCAAAAAAAATCAGCGTTTTTTTCGGAAGTTTGATCTTGGAGGAGTTCTGAAAAGAAGTTGAGGTTGAACTATATATGGATGACTATTTTTTGTTCCACTCGGAAATATTGAAGGAACTTCGAAAAATAAAGCACCACAACTGAAATGGAAATAAAGGAGATTAATTTAAGATACAATGCTTGCAGTAGAATCATTTTTAGAACAAGGATGTTAACAAATAATAAAATCAGGAAAGCTTGTTCTAAAACTTCTACCCTTGTAATTGTAACTAAGCATGTGATTGTTGAAATGCAAAATGAGAATATAAATGTCTAACATGTTAATAAAAATGTTGGCAGACCTTCGTTTGTGCTCGAGAAAAACAAAAATCTGTCAGCTGTTGTAAGATTTCGGAATTTATTGCGTCTGTCTCTTGCTATGCTGTTAAATAACCAAAGAATTGAAAGAAACGTGAAAAATAGAAATGTCCGAACTATGTTTGTTAATTGAGTTTCGAGTTATTATCCAGAACCCTAGTCTAGAGACCAGAATTCTAAGATCTGGCACCGCAGCAAAGTATTGCAAATGAACTCAACCGGAACACATTTTGGCCACATAGTTGCCAACTTTCCATGTATAAGCATAGTGAAGATGACACCAAACTGGGTCAGGTGGTCACGAGATAGTTCACCTCAAAGGTGACCTTTTCATGAGACTTTGCTACGGTGCCAGAAACGCTACTTATAGGGTTCATTCTTCCCACAACCCGCACGAGTGTTTCTCTCTCCCGCCGAGTTTGTAGTTTGATCCCGAGTTCGTAAGTTATGACGTGTAATCAAACTACAACTGATACTTGGTCACTCTCTCTACATAAAAAGGAGAACTGATCGAGGTTTCTTTTTATTAGAACTTCTATTTACTCAGTTTGACGCAATCTCTACGTTTCGTTTGTTTTAGCACTCTTTGTTTACTTTTTACTAGAATTAGACGTATTTCGGACGCAAGTAGACAAATGTATTTGTTCAGTCTGAAGTTAGAGAGAAGATTTGGGAAATGTGATATGGGAATACCCAGGCATGTAATGAGAGAAAAGCGACAACGGAGAAGTAAGAGGGAGAGAGAGAGAGAGAGAGAGAGAGAGAGAGAGAGAGAGAGAGAGAGAGAGAGAGAGAGAGAGAGAGAGAGAGAAAAAGACGGGAGAAAGACGGGAGAGAAAGACGGGAGAGAAAGACGGGAGAGAAGAGATAGGATAGGAGGATATAGGAAAAAACTAGAGAAACATACGAAGAGAGAGAGAGAGAAAGTGAGCGAAAGAGAGAGACACGAAAAAGGGACAGAGAGAGAGAGAGAGAGACGTCTAATTCTAGTAAAAAGTAAACAAAGAGTGCTAAAACAAACGAAACGTAGAGATTGCGTCAAACTGAGTAAATAGAAGTTCTAATAAAAAGAAACCTCGATCAGTTCTCCTTTTTATGTAGAGAGAGTGACCAAGTATCAGTTGTAGTTTGATTACACGTCATAACTTACGAACTCGGGATCAAACTACAAACTCGGCGGGAGAGAGAAACACTCGTGCGGGTTGTGGGAAGAATGAACCCTATAAGTAGCGTTTCTGGCACCGTAGCAAAGTCTCATGAAAAGGTCACCTTTGAGGTGAACTATCTCGTGACCACCTGACCCAGTTTGGTGTCATCTTCACTATGCTTATACATGGAAAGTTGGCAACTATGTGGCCAAAATGTGTTCCGGTTGAGTTCATTTGCAATACTTTGCTGCGGTGCCAGATCTTAGAATTCTGGTCTCTAGACTAGGGTTCTGGATAATAACTCGAAACTCAATTAACAAACATAGTTCGGACATTTCTATTTTTCACGTTTCTTTCAATTCTTTGGTTATTTAACAGCATAGCAAGAGACAGACGCAATAAATTCCGAAATCTTACAACAGCTGACAGATTTTTGTTTTTCTCGAGCACAAACGAAGGTCTGCCAACATTTTTATTAACATGTTAGACATTTATATTCTCATTTTGCATTTCAACAATCACATGCTTAGTTACAATTACAAGGGTAGAAGTTTTAGAACAAGCTTTCCTGATTTTATTATTTGTTAACATCCTTGTTCTAAAAATGATTCTACTGCAAGCATTGTATCTTAAATTAATCTCCTTTATTTCCATTTCAGTTGTGGTGCTTTATTTTTCGAAGTTCCTTCAATATTTCCGAGTGGAACAAAAAATAGTCATCCATATATAGTTCAACCTCAACTTCTTTTCAGAACTCCTCCAAGATCAAACTTCCGAAAAAAACGCTGATTTTTTTTGGTTTCACACTCTCATCTTCATTTTGTTGTTCTCTACATGACGTCTGTTATAATTATATGCATATTACCCATTTCATTATTTTCTACTACTTCATTATTACATTATCATTATTATATTATTATTGATATTATATTCTCTTTAGTCCTGTTCACATCCTGATATCATGTAATGTTCCTATTTCAGTGCTCAATTCACCTATGTTTCTCCGTCTTATTCTCGTCCTAATCTGCTTATTCGTGTCCACGAAATGCCAAGGAAGTGAGGAGAATTTCATCGAAAATGGTGAGTATATGAAAATGCTGATATTCATTCATTCCACTTTTCATCTCGTAACTAACGTACATTGCAGAAATTGTCATCAGGTTGCTCAAACTGTGGCGCTAAAATAAGAAAGGCAAAATTTGCACAAAGTTCTGCATTTATATTCGGTCTTACTGAGATTGCTACTAAACGTGCAATTATGTAAATATTAGCCGATTGAAACGTGTGCTCTGAGCCATAATTGAGTTCGATCAAAGGGTGTTGTCACTCCAACTGTATCTTCACTATAGGGTTCCGTCCCTTCGAAGCAGGCTTTATACGGTGTACTTTGCTCTATCTCGCTGTGTTTGTAGTTTTATCTCGTTGCTTTGTGGTCGAGTTTGTGATTTATGGTGTATTCCCAGACCAACCTATAACAATGTCCAATCACTTTCACTACATTACGAAAACTCTTAGTTTGCCGGCGATACTTGGAGCCAAAATTCATCTGGTTCTCCAATCAGCGCCCTTTCACTTTTTCTGCAGGAAATTCGTGTCGAGACTCATTTTGGCAACAAATTACATCGGCCAGCAATGTCAAACAATATTGACAGACGCCTGTGCAAGAACGGGGTCATACCCGCTTGGATAGAATTTGATTTTAAAAAGTTCATGTTTATGAGGTTATTACCGAATTAGAATCGTTCCTAACTCGAATTTTTACTCGGGTTTGTGGCGTTTGCAAACGAAGATGCGGCGATTTTTAAAAGGATCCTTTCTTTTCATTAACTCAATCAACTGATTGTGTTATTTCATTCTATTCTAAAGTATGTATTTTCAGAGGAAAGACCCCGCGTGGCTTGGGTGCCGATTTTGACGCGGAATGTGACGGAAAACGTGGAAAAGGCGCTCGAATCCGATACAGAAACTAAGGAAAAACTGCAGCGAATAGGGAAAATGTTAGAAGTGAGTTTTGGAAAAAAAAGAATGGAGAAAACGAATTGGTTGTAATGGTAGAAAATGTTGGATGTCGAAAAATGTTGGAGGTGAGAATTGAGAAAAATTGCCAAATGATATACGTAATTTGGTCCGAAAATCAGTACTTTTGTCTAAAACGTACTGAGAGCCACCTACAACTACAACTCACACACCTGCAACCAAATCAATTTGGCAGTAGGAAATGGAACTTGAAACCTCCACATTCTATAATATTTTGAAGAACCTATTTAAAAACAATTTGGTGATTTACTGTTTAAAAAACTAGTCGAGCCGAATATCACTTGTCGTTTGAAAAGTTCCGTTGTGCTTGAATGCGCGCCCGTGATCAAAGCACAAGAATTATCAGACCGCTGATTGGGTTATTCTCAAAGGCGCACATTATAAAAACGCTCTAGATCGCTCTAAGTAAGACCGAACATGGCCAGTTCTTGTAATTCAACTCCGAAAAATCGAGCTGGTTCAAGAAGAGGTTTTCCAAAAACAGAGAACAAACGTAAAAATTGAATGTTGGGGAGATACTTTGTCTTTCAGGTAGCGATCAGTATAGCGATCAGAATAATACACGTTCCGAATTAGTTGGCGTGGTGAAGTTATCATCTCCAACATTCCATATAAATATGTTATCTTATTATTTGGTTGTTTGGTTTATCTGAAAAGTGAATTTCAAGGACTCCTACGACAAAATGTCGCGAGACGCTGTGGATGGCCAGACAAAGATGACGGAACTTCAACAGAATAATGGAGGAACTTTCCCGGAATTGGCCATATCCACCGGTTTCTTGGTTATGTTGACCTTATTTTAACTAACAATCAACCTATTCCTTGTTTCTGGTTCGATTTTCTTGTTCTAACCAAGCGGTTTCCCGGTTTTTTGAGGTTATCGTAGATATCATACATATCCAATCAAAAAGTTGTAGAAGTGGCACTCTGTGAATTTTCAGACAATTATAGGATTTCAGTTGTCGAATTTCCACTTTGGTCAAGCACAGTGAACAAATGCCACTCTCACAACTGTTCAAATGAATTTGATTGAACTTAGACGGTAAAAAGCCTGGAAAACTTTGTGGGCTATGTACGCGCCCGAATTTGTTCTTCGTCCCCACATCTAACCACATAATGACATAATCAGCCTGAGTCACTGTTTTGTTTACTTTTCTGACGTTGTTTTAGCTTTCTAAAAAACCTAGACATCCAATATGTTTCTACCAATCTGAGTCCACATTTTCTTTTGTTGTTCAGCGAAATAATAGTATTGAATGGAGTTTGTGAGTTTGCGTGTATCCGATTTACTCTTTAAAATATCGCTACCTAAATTCAACGTGTTGTATTTCTGTGAACTCTCGTTTACATGTAACACTATCTTGCTATTCCGAGCAAGGAACTCTTTTTCGTCAAAATTTTAAAGAACCTTCATGTTTGGTAATTATGGTGTATCTACAAAAATTGAATGCCAGTTCGGTTGGGAGTTTTGATCGTTCGTACACATAATAATAGCATAAATATACAGTGGTTTATTGACTGAGCTTATGTGAGATCTCAGGGTTTCTCTCTCACAAAATTATGTTGATTCAATATTTGTTTGAAATATTCTGATAAACTTGTTTTTATACATTTGTTGTTACCTTGCACTTGCCTAAAGTTCAAAAAGATTATTTTATTCGAGTAATTCCCACTGAGACTTCCACAGTAGGAATACGACACTTTCGTTCGTATATATCACGTAAACGTTATCGAAAATTCTTATGAATATTCGCCTTCGATACTGATTTCCTATTGAAGTGATTTTCGAAAATATTTACGAGAAACGTGAGATATGCATTGAAAACCCGTCATCTTGGAAACTTGGAATGCGTACTGTATGAGTCTCAACAGAGTACGTATGCTAGAAGATCCCGGCCCCTTCATCCCATCCTGCGTCTCCTCAAATAGACGCTATTTCTTTGCGCTCACATCCCACCGGGATGTTAGAGACGAGAAATAGTGAGGCAGAGCGAGAGACGCAGGATGGGATGAAGGGGCCGGGATCTTCTAGAATACGACCTCAGGTATGATGTCAGCTATACTTCTAACCATCAAAGTGGAGGAATTTTTACTTCTTTTTTTTCTCCTGAATGCAAATGAATACACATTTCCTGACCAGTATTAATGTGTATTGTGCTTCATTTCGAAACAAAATTGGCCGGGTCCTGTTCAGAAACGGTTTACTGAATATTGGAAATCACACACAATATATTATTCGTTCAATATGAAACATGTATGTAAAATCGCTGATACAAAAATTCAAAACACACACAATAATTAAAAGTCAAGTTGCAAATCTCAGATACCCGATTTTCTATGAATTGGGAGATCCATTATTTGGTTGATTCGAGATCACTGAGACACTGATAGCATAATTACGGCAGTAAAACAAAGATCAGAGTGAGATCAAAGATCAAGAGTCAAAGATAAGCTGGCTTGGGTATTCTCTTAGAGGAGAAACTCTGTGTGGAGATCGTCAGCAGCGCGGCGCGAGAAGGTGGCTAAAAGTTCACGAGTTGTGGTTTTTATTGTGACGTCATAAGTACATGCCGATCTAGGGTTGCATTTCACGTCAGAGCGGGGCAGAAAAGACAGTTGGCAGTGAATAGGTTAGGAGACAAACTGAACTATGCCCTGCTGAAATCAACTGAAACTCGCGAAATAGTTGTGTTCGTAGTTTGATCCCGTGGCTTTTCGGTTGAAGCTCTGACCAAGATTGGGTAAATTTCTGCACATCGTGCGTCTCACTGTATTCAGGTGCGGGACCTGCACTTTCACTATATTATGGCCCCCTTTAAAAAGATATTTGTCGTATTGACGTCTAAAACATTATGTTCGATCACGGATAAGTATCATTCTAATTGCCAAATCGACACCACTATTGTTTTCTATTCCACGTTCCCTAACTTCTACATCATCGGACCTCTAACGAGCGCAAGCCATGCTGATTCAATCGATCGATACATATGAGACACGTGTACAACATTCTAAATGAGCAGTGCAGGATCGTAGAAGAATGAGACAAACGAAGAAGTTGCTCGAATAGAGTAATCAGAATGTACGCAAAATAATTGTGGTCGCGTGCGCTGTTTCTCTGATCTCAGGAAAAGTTGATTTCGTTTTTATTACCCCTTACTAAAAAAGATTTGTAATCATTACTCATCCATTCTAGTGTACCATTTTAGTCAGTAAGTTCTAACCAGAAGTTGGTGAGATGGGGTTAATGAGAAGATCTCATGAGTTATTAGCTTTGTTGAACTCTATAGGAGCAACTTCCTAAGCGAATAGAATCTACGGTTTACTCACGTGATAACTGGAACATCGGAGTCCACTGAAGGTCAGAGATCAAAAATCAGATTTAACAAAGGGCAGATGCATCAGTTGATTTTATCACTATCGTTTCCAGACATATTTAAATTAGACAAGTATATTCTTAGTTTAAAAACAACCCATGCAACTGGCCATAAAACATATATCACGTTGATTTAAACAGCATTCGATGAACACAATTTACAGAGAAAAACAATAAACCACGTATTTTAGCATACAAAACACAAACATTCCTGCACGAGCACGTCTACGTCTACGTATCGATTAGTAATTACGTGAAATCGATGAAATCAGCAGATCATACAAAAATCTCAACATCCACCTGGTCGTGAACCATAGCCTCAAACGTCATTCGTGTCTCGTGGATCTGCAGCGAAGCCGAACTGTTCGACATACCGGAACCTCTGGAAATATGAAACTTGTAGTTTGTAGTTTGATACTGAGGGATTTGAATGTGTTCACAGGTCACGTTGCCATTACTCAGACATTGCCCCACGTTTCGAAAGGCGTAGACTGCTTGAGGTCATCTGCGTGTCTTTTTACTTTATACTGGTAGTCATACTATATTTTAAGTTCTTTCTGTGTATTCGTTTTCGGTTCTTTCGGAAGTTTAACAATTCTCAATCTATGTTAGCGGTTTTTCCGTTTTCATTACAACATGACAATAGAAGATATTTCTTCCGAAACCCCTGGACCCTAGAACCATGCCAAGCTGGTTCAGTGCGAATGAAATGAACTATATAGTCGCCATTTCTCCGAGAAAGACAGCAATGGGTTCGACTGATTGAGCGATGCGGGGCGAGCGGTCGTTGATTATCTGCCAACAGATGAGAGAGTGTGTAGATCAAAGATACGCGGACGAGCTGGCCGCTCGCCCCACAAAAACACAACCTCTACCTGCGTCTGTCGTTTCCACTCTGGGGTGGAAGTGCGATTCCGCCGATGATTTCTGAAGACGATCGGCGAATGCTGGGTACGTCATCAGAGGAACGCCTGGAAGAGAAGATTATCGATTGGGTGATTATTGTATATTGTTGATAGAGAGATTGTAGTTTGTACTCTATTTTTGATTAGAAGATTGGAGTTTGTAGTCGAACGAATAATGTGTGTTTGTGTTTCAAGCCAGTTATTGTCAATAAACAGCAACTTTCATAAAGTACCGTAAAAAGAGAATCTCTACTGAATTACTTTGTTTTTTCGTACGGCAAAGTGCATGTGTGCTCGTATTACGTAAAACCATTTTTCTAGTATGTTGCGTACCCAAACGTAGTGTTTCCTCTTGCCGAAATGGAAATTCGGTTTGGCGAAATTTCGTCGATGATGATTTCTGGCTTCCGCAACGACTGTTTTCGATTCGCTAGTGGTCTGAAAATTATCGACTTTCATTTGTAGTCGGGAATAAATTTAACAATCATGTGCCCAATTTTCGTGAGCTCAAACAGCCGAGTAAGCTAGTATAGCAAACAACTCTAATAGCGTTTGCAGACTAATCTTAGACTTGCTCTGATATTCAGTTCGGCTGTGGGTCAAACCAGCCAAACTTACCTGATTAGCAGATCAGAAAATAATAAAACAGTCTCACTTTCAATCAAGATTCGGTTACTACATTTTGCCAAAATAGCTTAATCGGCTGCTTGGGCTCACAAAATAGAGCAATATTGATAATTCCTGTCCGTTCTCATTCGAAATGGGAATAATACATAGGTTAGAGCAGATAGGCGTATGGTGAAAGCAAAAGAGAGAGAGAAAGAATCGAGAGTTACCTTCATGCTTTACCAAGCGGCATGCGAATTCCTAACCCATACCATAGGCAGGTTGAGCATATGATTTCCATTTTGCTCGAGTAAATTCACAAAGTTACAATATTTACAGCAGGACGCATGCCTAGCGACGTCTAAGAAGCTACAGTATACCTCTTATTGACAACTGGTCCACTGGAATCCGAAGAGCTAGAATAACTTATGTTTCCGTCTCACCTCCTTACCTCTCTCTATTTCTCAAACTCTCTATCTATCTCTCATCTCCAAGTCTTTCTCAGACACAAACAGCTAAACCATTGTTTCTCTTTCTCTCTCTCTCTCTTTTGTTCTATCTCTCTTTCTCTCTCTCTCTCTCTCTCTCTCTTTGTATTTCTCTCCCTCTGTTTTTTTTTTCAAGCAACGGGATCACACTACAAACACAACGGGATAGGACTAGGTACTGGCACCATAGCAAAGTCTTGCAAATGGTGAGCTCACCCTAATCAAGGACCTGATTACGTTATGGTCACATAGTTGCCAACTTACTATGTTTGAGCATAGTGCACGTAACCCGAAGTTGGGTCAGATGGTGATCCTGATCAGATAGATCAGCTCAAAGGTGACCTGTTCAGGAGACTTTGCTACGGTGCCAGAGGTTCACTTCGAGAGAGGCGACCCCTACCCTTCTGAGAACTCTTTCAAAAGCAGGAGCTACTGTAAATGTTGCTCTATTCCGCTGTGTTTGTTGTTTGATCGGAGCCCACAGCCCATGACATAACGATATCAAACTACAACATTGGACACTCCTATTGGACCACTCACCCAGCTGACAAGGTCCGCTTCAATGGACCCTTGACTATCTTGTTCAGTCCACAGCCGCATTTCACCGGTCCTCTGAAAATCACAAGACTTCATTATCTTAAATTTCTTAAACTATTAGAATCTATTACAATTGCATTATTTAGTTGTTTTTACTACGATTTCTGTAGCGTCAATTCGTGATAACCGGTCAAAACATTTGACAAAAAGATATTATGAGATAATATATCTTCATAGTAAGGTGATCTTAATATTGAGTCGGTTTCGTAGTTAGTAGTCCCCGTTGTTGTCCAATCTTCAACCCCGTGTATCTCAAGAGAGAGGTGGATTGAAATGTTCACCTGCTGCTATCCCTGGGGGGATTCATCCACGACCTCTCGCGACGTCGTTGAGAACGTTCGAATCCGAGCAATCGACGGAAAGAATGACGAAACTTCTGAAGAAGAACAAATGTGAGCTTAAGACTGATGGAATTCATGAGTAACTTTCCCAAACATTCTTAAAACACATGCTTCTTGGGATTAATTCTTGGGAGTTCTGTTTTCTTTTGTATCCAAATTTTGGACTAACCTGAGATACAAAAATTGCTCTTCTATCCTATTGCGGAACCTTCACACTTGTTCAACAAATATAAATTCACTAATATCCTGAATTTTCTCATTCAGGTTGCTTTAAAACCCTTTTCAGCTAACATCGCAAATTGAACAAAGTTATAAAGCAGCACTGAAGCTGTGTTTTTCCGTTTTTCTATATTTTGTGGAATAATAGAACCTACTGGATTCATAGTTGAGTAGATGAAGAAGTTGAGGGACGAGTTGAGATATCCGAGAGCGGTGAACCAATGGAACCATCTCTCCATGTCATTGGACCACATATTGTGGATCAGCTGGTAGATTTTTATCATGTTCAGCGTGAAGAAGGGCAGCCAGCAGGCCAGAAACACCACTGAAATGTCCTTGTTTACATTGTTGTAATTCAATAACAAAAGGGTTGTTTTCTATTGTCTCCATCCTTGTGAAACACACATTGCGAGTGTTGGATGAGGTGTCCATTTATTTTTCTTATTGTTTTGGTACTTGGTGAATCTTGACAGAGAAATTCTTAAACAAAGCGTTTCGCTATAATCTGAAAGTCACGAGAAATTTAAAACGGTCAGTGAAGTTTTCAATGTCCTCATAAAAACCATAGAATAACTTGCCGATTAAAATTGGTCCAAATTTGCCTGACATCAGACAATAAAAACGGCCGAAAGAACATTTTCACTGTGACGTAACCTAACTTAGTTCATTAACTTCAGGAATTATTTCCATTTCGTAGTCTCTAGTGGTACTGTCGTAGATGATTGCGTATTTTGAAAATACTTTGTTTTTCTTACGCTATTCTAAGCATCCCCCGTAAAAAGCAAAACTATCGCTGTCATTACGTATGCCGCTTTTCTAGGAAAATGAAGCGAAATAGACACATAAAATTACACATTTTTGTTAATAGTTATTCATTTGCCATAGAGCCAGATTGTTCAATCAAGAGTCAAGGTTCGAGAGGAATGATTTCTTTAAAGTATCATACGTAAAAGCAAAAAATACTACTGGAATGTAGTTATTCCAAAAGCTGTATAGGTAGTATAGTCGCCATTTTCCCCATAAAGACAGCAGAAGGTTCGATTGATTGAGCGGTGCGAGGCGAGCGGTCGTTGACTTTTTGCCAGCGGTTAAGAGAGTGTGTAGATCAATGACACGCAGACTGACTGGCCCCTCGCCAAACCCCGCCCCTTCCAAAATCGATGGTACGGTGTCCACAACGGTTTGACAAATCCTATAACAGCAGCTTCGTTTTTAGTTTGATTTCTTCTATTTGTTTTCATAACGAGAATAGAATATGAGTGCTTCCAATCATAAACATACACAAAACAGTTGCCACTAGTTTGGTAGCCCTTGTCTCTCTTCTGATAGCCATTCCCTGTTTCGATTTCAGTTTGGCCAGCAGGTCCAACGCCCAGTCCTGCAAAATATATGTTTTATTCATTGTAAAGAGCTTTCCTTCTTCACTTCAATTCATTCAAAATGTTCCAGGTTTTCTCAATGTTATTCATGCTAACAGTAGTGCCGATTTCAATTTTCCTTTGGGGAGAGTTACACGCGGAATTGGTACGAATTGCAATTCAGAGTGGGCTAGCACAATACCAACCTACTCATATTCTTTCATATCATGTGAACATCAAAATAAAATCGTGCGACCGTTGGTAAACTGTTCATCGCAAATGTATTTTGACCACCCTTAACTATGATTCCCCTGGACTTTTTTCCACTGCAGTCGCTCAGTTTATCATTTCACAAGTTTCTACCCATTTTCCCGCACGTACACTCTCTAGTGATACATCCAAAATTCCATGCCAGAGTTTGACATTTTCACCTTTCCGGAATAGTTTCAAATCTTGTAATTTTGCTATCTATCTTTAGTACTACTCCCTACCTAAATTTCTTCCAAAAACCCCAATGGGCCATCAGCAAAGAGTCAATTGTATGTTTAAAGGTGTACTGTACATGATTACGAATGGGTGAAACGGGGTACATTCTAGTCACCGTATAGGGTCCACCTATTCCAAAGCATCAAGTAGAGATAAAACTACACATGCAAACAGTGTATTTTGTCATATCACGATGTATTTGTAGTTTTACCGCGCCCCTTCTGGATAGAAATGTGCTAACTGTGGTGTGTATTACGGTCAAACTTCGACAAAGAGTCTTTCTCTCTCTCTCCCTCTCTTTCTCTTTCTCTCTCTCTCTCTATCTCTTTCTTCCTCTCTTTCTCTCCCTCTCTCTCTCTCTCTCCCATGTTTCTCTCTGTCTCTCTCTCTTTCTCTCTCTCTCTCTTTCTCTCTCTCTCTCTCTCTCTCTCTCTCTCTCTCTCTTTCTCTCTCTCTTTCTCTCTCTCTCTCTCTCTCTCTCTCTCTCTCTCTCTCTCTCCCTCTCTCAATACCTTGAGTCCAGCGAGCTTCTTGCGTGCAATATAGACGCTCTCCCTCCGTGCATACGAGTACATATTCGAAAGTGAGGTCCGCGAAGGTCGTTCCCAGTCGGTTATCATCTCAGAAAGACGGCGCATTTTTCGACGCTCCACCTAAAATAGACTATACTCGAATGCTGTGTTCAGGCAGATCCCGGATAATCGATTCCACCCTGCGTCTCCTCCAACACACACTATTTCTCTGCGCTTACCTCCCGTTGCGAAATAGTACGCAAAGCGAGAGACGCAGGATGAGACGAAGATGCCGAGAAGTTCTTACTCAGAACTATAGTCCTTCCATTCCTACAGACTCCTACAATATGAGACCTTGCCATTTTAAAAGTTTACGAAAGTGCCGTGTAAATCTGACAACGAAGCGTTTCTCATTTTCCATATTGGAGAGTTACACTTTGTTCTAAAACAGACAGACAACGGCACTTTCGCAAACTTTTCAAATGGCCAGGACTTATATGATTACGAAACTTTCAGTCTAGTTTGTTTATGGAACCGAAAGATCAAAACTTTTCATTCTGATTACAGAAAGTTTTCGAACATCATTTGAACAATTCGAAGTTTGCATAAGAGAACAAACAATGTACTGTAGGAGTCTCACTAGGAACGGTGTGAACCTCACAGAATCAAACCAAAGTAGATGACAACGGCTGTACAATTATGGGGATATCATCAAGGGGGGATAATGTGAAACTTAAGGCCCAAACATTCTTCGGGCGGCTGCGGGCGTCTGCGGCTGCGTGCGTCTGCGGCTGAGTGGGGGTTCGGACGCAGACGCCCGCAGCCGCCCGCAGCCACCCGCAGCCGCCCGCAGCCGCCCGCAGACGAGAGTATGAGTCTGATTGAATGTTTCATGATCCGCAACTCTGATCTAGGTGAAGCGAACAAGCCGTTTGCACACCTATCTTGGTAGATTTCAAGTTCAATGAACCAAAATCTGAATCATGCCGGAGAACCATGAACACCCAAAAAACGATAAAAAAATAGGTAATTCCAGAGAAAGAAGCATGGCCGTAACTTTTTGCATCTGTGAAGATAAATTATAATCCATAACGTGCACAAAGTAGGTCAAATAAACTTCCTCGAGTGTTTTACCGTTGATGGCACTTCAAGAAAAACTCTCAACACATATTTACACATCTGACTTGGTTTGACAAAACCAATTTAAACGCTGTTTTCCAGTTGAGAACTATAGTAAGCGATCTTCTACGTTCATTTTGATATTTTTCTACCTTGTTCATGATTGAAATGCTCCTTAGCTATCATTCTCTGATTTGGAAAGGAAAAAAACGTGCAGGTGAAACGTGCTGGTATGTCGGGTTGAGAACAAAAAAGGAAATGAGAGAGTGTGTAGAAGAAAGAGAGCCCAGAAAAACATGCGTATCTGGCCTACTCACGAAGCAACCATTGTGCTCTTCGTGCACGCATTTTCCCTCTATTACGGTAGTGGACGGTAGAGATTGGGTGCTTTTCTAAAATGAAAAGATTAGAAGGTATTGATTGGTTAGAGAGAGAGAGAGACAACAAGGTGCTACATGTGCTAGTGTACTGAATCACAGTGAGTTGTTGTGAGATTATTGGGAAAAAAAATATAATGGTCCGAAAAGTATCTTGTGGTCTCCGAGTAGATTTGGGTTGATTTTCATGATGGTGGTTTTTGATCTTCGACCTCTGGGTTGATTTGTACAGTAGTAGTTTTTGATCTTTGACCTCTGGGTTGATTGGCATATCTCAATGTTTGAGTTCAGAGATCGAAATAGTAGAGTACACACGCATGCAGGGATTGTGATAGGAGTAAAAGTTGTCCGGAATTCTTGAAGAAAATTGTGAATCTAGGTATCTATGTGCACAAGAACGAGTAATTGACGAGATAATAAGCTGTTATTTACACTATTTTAATAGAACAGAAAAGTACGGGAATCTACCACATTCCATTGTTTTTGGAGCAGTTGTGGAGGTTAATCAGGGTTCCGTGAAAATGTTCACATATCCTCATTATTTCATAGTTCCTCAAATATCCTGTACCTGTATCTTTTATGTGTAAGTTTATTTCTAGTGCTTCAGAAACGTTAACAATTGCGTACACACAAACACTGCACACCATTTCGAATCTCTTTGCGTTCTGAAAAAAGTTGAGCATGAGCTCGGCAACCTTCATCTTTATTTTGATCACTACAAACAAAACAAAGTTGTACAAAAAGTACAGTTTCGCACTTTGCTTTAACAATTTCGATAGCGGCGAAACGGTTGTGCGCAGCTAGAATCAACTGTACGGAAGGTTACCGGACTCGAGTCAGAATTCATCAGGCGGCGTAGCAATCCCTCGAACCTCATGAGAAGTTCATATGAGGTTCTCATGAGCTACCTCATGAGGTACTCGTGAACTCTCAATGTTGTAGCAAAGCAATCAATAGAATCTCATGAGAAGCTCGTGCGAATATCTCATGAGGTGGTTTCATGAACTTTTGTGGGGATTGCTACGCCGCCAGACTACTCCAAATCTTGAACATAAGACTTTGATCTCACACCAATCACTTGAAGATCGCAGAAACGAGTGACATTATCATCAATGTAGTTTCATCTCGATAAACGTCATTGTTTACGAATTTTGACCGAAATGGGACGGAATTACACTAAACCACAGCTATCTCCAAACCAATCCTATACGGTTTATGTTTTATTCCGCTGTGTTATTTTGATCACGTTGTGTTTCAGTCAGAATCAGTAAGTGTACCGAAATGAAACTACACCGAAGAATCGCTGAATTTCCATAACTATCACACACATCTTCCGTCTAACAGTGTGGAAAGTCACGTGTTGAGTGGCAAAAGAATCTTTTGTTTTATTCTAAACTAACCAGGGGTGGTCGGAGACTGTGCAGTTTCTTTCCCTCCAAACTGACGTCAGCCATGCTGCCGGGACAGTGGGAATGACGTCGTTTGTTGGAGGAGACGCCGAAGGACACCGTCTTTTCCCGGGTGCACGACGAGAACGACTGCACGGCGTCCGAGAAACGACGCGACATACTGAAGACAGGTATTCAGATTCTGTAGAATACTAGAAGTGACATGATATATTTATCTTCACATACTTTTCCAGCAACTTTTGTAGCGTTTTCCATGAGAGAGTATACGGGTCAGAGAGACGCAGAATTTTTCATACTGTCTGCGGCCTCATCGACCGGCATGCTCTCTCGTTTGTGTTGCTGGTCAATTGCAGAACATTGGTGTCAGTGTTTATGAGACCCTTGCAATCCAAAAAAACAGAGGTGAGAAAAAACTCTGAAAGAAAATTAAGATTTGAATAATAATGCGACTAGGACCTCACTTTTTCGCATACGTTGGTCTGGGCAGCTCGAGCACAGATCCACTGGTGTCAATCTCGCATCTCAGGGTGATGGCTTCCAACATAACAGAGGGCGGTCTGGAAATGATACAACATGTTCTTGTTCTTTGTCTAACACTTTTTCCTATAAATAGAATCACGGTTCAATAACTATTCTCATTCTTATTCTCAAACATGGAATGTAGAGAATGACCAAAACTTAGTTGTAGTTTGATCTCGATACATGCCATAATTCACGATTTTAACGACAAAGCCACGGGATCAAGCTGAAACTATAGAGGGACTTGGCGACATATAGTCTGTTTCACGCAACAATAGCCCTCTACAGTGAGATTGTAGACCTTTCAAATAAATTTATCACATCTTTTAGATAATTTTTTTGGTTTAAACTTCATGATTTCGTTTTTCACACTAGGTACTACAAGCATAGAAAACGGCGAATCTAAAAGTCTGTTTGTTGGCTAGAGAAATGCCTTTGAATATTCGAAAGACTACTGTAGAAAGTCATTGATTGGTGAAACGGAGTATACACCTATTAGCTGGCTCATCAAAAGGGCAAACCCCAAAGAATGAAACAATTCATTCACGATTAGGTCAGTAGCCACAATGGTATAGTCGTCGTCAACGGAAAGGCGGAGGGTACTGTATATCTCAATTTCCGCTGTGTACGGACACAAGTCTCCGATTCGAACGCTGGTTGTTTATGTGCTTTCGTAGTGCAGCGGTTAGCGCCCAACTACGAATCTTTCGCTCGCAGGTTCGATTCCGGGAAGAGACAAAATTTAGAAAATTTGGCACCTCCATAAATGGGGAACTACAATTATGGGAGATGCCATTGAGTATATCCGAAAATCATGGTTTGAATACTGATCAAACTACAACGGAGAGTTGCTCGCTTCCTACCTTTTATAATATGTTGAGGCAACTGACATCAATCCATTGTCAAACATAAATCTAACGCAAGGCATAAGTTGCTATCAAATTACAACTAAATGGCTACTAAATTTCTTCTTTCGAACTTAGCTAGTAGCGGGGATCTACAGCTTAGTTTCTATGTGATGAAACCGACCTATCATAGTCCTCCTCGATGTTCATGGAGTTCTCCTGACTACCAGACGACGACGGATGCACCGCCTCCAGAATAGTTTGCAACTGAAAATTAGAGACAGTTAGACTTCTGGAGAACTCTTCGGACTTTAGATGTTTCAACCTACTTAGGTAACCGGAAAAATGGGACACCAAAACCCGGTTAGCCGGTTGGATGAAGAATCGGCCGTACAAGTTACCTGTTCTCTTTCACTTTCGTTCAGTGAACTGGCGTGTTCAGCAGCTGTTTCCTCGATTTTTCGAAGCAGAGGTTTTTCCCAGGAAATCATGTTTCGGTTTTTCGGGGCAATGCCTGGATTGAAAATAGTTTCTTCGAATTTCACACGGTTTCTGTCAACTATGACCTACGGCTTTGCTTTACTACCCATTTCACTGTGAATTGTCGTTGTGTGCTAGACGCTGACAGCAGTCTTCATCTGGCGCCATATATAAACTTTGAAACGAATGACCGGCAAATAAGTTGTTGTCCAAGATTTTTGAGAGTTTATGTATGAGAAACCCGGAGGGACAGTTTTTTGAACCACCTGGCGGCGTAGCAATCCATCCAACCTCAGGAGAAGTTCATATGACTTTCTTATGAGATACCTCATGAACTACTTGCGAACTCTATATGCTGTAGCATAGCAATTAGTCGAATCTCATGAGAAGCTCGTGCGAATAGCTCATGAGGTTATCTCATGAAGTTTTGTGGGGATTGCTACGCCGTCAGGTCAAGAGAGTTTGTTCTTATACATCTAAAACAGTGCTTATGTCGACACCATTCCTAATGAGGTTTCTACAGTTCACATTAGAACTTCCAATGACTGATTTTTCAACTTTGTCGAATACGAAAATTGTTTACCTTTTCGATAATTTTTCGATAACGTTTCAGTAATGAAGCCTGTGAGTTTCATATTCCTACTGTAGGAGTCCCAGTAGGAACACAAATGATTATACCTATAACTGATTGTATGGCTGATGTCGTAATGTTTCCCACATCGGCACCGAAACCCAGGAACTGTCCTCCAGCCATTTCCTGAAATTCACTGCAGAAGACTGGACTGTCTACCAGTTAACCAACTAGTCGCATGTGAGAAAAATTGAAAACCCATTTTTCACTTATATGCAGAACTATTACTCCAACACACCACCGAATGGTTCGGAACACAGGATCGAAGTACTAAAATGGCGTGAAAACATAGATGAAATAATTGTGTGAAAGGTACACACTCTTTTTTGTGGTTTTAAATGACGGACATGACTTTTTTCTGACTAGAAAACAGAAACTAAAGATTCAATCTAATGAGACTCTGATTAGCTTATTTACTTCATATGCATACATGAAGACAAAAACAATATAACGAGAGTCATGCGATTTGACGTCACTCCGAATTACTTCTAATTCGCATTATCATTGACGACAATGAGCATTTGCAAGAGTGTGTGCCCGCAGAGCGAACTAGTGTGGGAACATTCAAAACTTCAGTCAACCTCCCATTGTGAAAGGCAGGCACAAACAATCGCTCTTTCGTAGTGCTGTTCCGTAGTTGAACTCCTTGGCATTTAACGCTAAAGTGCCATTCGTACTTGGTGCGTCTGCGGGCGGCTGCGGGCGTCTGCGGCGGGTAAACTAGTGGTTTACCCGCAAACGCCGCAGGCGCCCGCAAACGCGCTCTAATTGAAGTATGTTTGTGCGTCTGCAGCAGGTTGCGGCGAGTTTGTCCTTCACTTGAATTTCAAATAAAGAGTTCGAACTTATTGTTGAAATTATAGTTTTCCTTCCACGTATTAGGCATAACATGGATAAATTTGTTTGCGAGCCAAACCAAAACTTCAATTACTTACATCACATGGTAACTATAGCAGTTATGACCTCAGGTAACGATACACTTCGGTCTGTTAACTATTCAGTGAACAATAAGGAACACCATATAAGAATAACTTTTTCAGAGAAATAGGTTTGATCGAGAAACCTAATAAATACGTCCTATATTAGAAAAAATCGAGAAAATGGGAAACTTTCTTACCTGAAGTTGTACGCCGCGAAGACGTTTTCTCAGTGTATAGAAAATGTAGCCGTACGTGATGAGCATCACTAGACAGGGTAGATAGAAGGCGAATATGCTACTACTCAGCATATATCCCGGACTGTAGATACCGCAATGGTGCTCTGTGGTCAGAAAATGGCGGGTTCGTGTGTTGAAGCCGGTACCTGAAAATATAATGGTATTCTTTATTTATTTATTCATTTGATGCACTACGAGGTGCGCTAAACGAGAAAGAAAAAACTAAACACAGAATTACTTGGATACAATTGATCAAAGAAAAAGAACATAGTAAAATACAGAAGCAAAATCGAGCAATAGTCATACACGTGTAGAATTATGAACAATACGTCTACAAAGTCCGCTAACTACACAGATTTGGTGTATGGAGTGATGAATTCAAAAATTTCACATATGAGCTCAAGTTTTTCAAACACTTCAAGTTCTTGAAAATTTGTCAAAAATGAAATTATGTGCACACACAACAACATATATATTGTTACTGTTCACATTTTAGTATTCCCAGTGAAAAACCTATTTTGCAAAACTTCGTTCAGGATGAGATTCGAACTCACGCGGGGAAACCCCAATGGATTAGCAGTCCATCGCCTTAACCACTCGGCCACCTGAACACGTTCCTTGTTGCGCAAATACTATTTGACTCACCCAGCGGCAGAGACAGTCCCACGCTGAACAGCCATGTTATCGCTATCGCGAAATGAACTCTCTTCTTATGTTTCATGGTTTTATATTCGGCTGGTTTTGTTGCGGCAACCAATCTGTAAAATGAGTGACAGTTAATAATTTGTTTGAAACCTAATATTTTGTTTTATAATCACATGTTTACCTAAAAATCTTTTTAAAAAAATCTTTTCCTATTATGGTTCTACCCAACAAGAACTTGCAACTTAGCAGGGAGAATTATACTTCGTTTTCAATACGCAACCCTAAAAAACTATAATCTATAAAAGACAGCTCGCTTCGTTATTGTGTGATTGTGTCCCTATTTCTTTGCTCTATTCACACAACTTGGTATTCACTTGAAATCAATAAATTCCTAGCCTGTTTCCATATTTCCACCCACTCTTTCCCACTTTCCCACCGCTTGTGAGAATATCCATAGCTATATTCGCATGCGGCGACTATAATCAGTTATTCTGATAAACGGCGATGAAGAGAGCTCTGATTACCTGATGATCTGCCTCAAATCACAGACTAACTCAAAGCCAACCTCATACCCAAACAGTGCAAAGAGTGGAGAATCCATGAGAACCATGAATTACAGAACTAATGTATAAAAAACACCCTTCTCAATAAATTCAAAAAACGAAAAAAAATTGGTCACGAACAACTTCTAGTTGCTTGTTCATTTTTATGTACTCAGAAAAACCCAATCAGAAAATCACTTGTGTAGGAGCCTCTATGGAAGAGTATACAGGTCAGGGAGATGCAGACAATCTCAGCCTGTTTGTGGTTTCATTGACCTGCGTGCTCTCACGTTTGTGTACCTTGGTGATTGCGGAAAATTTTCTCTGAGAAAGAAAGCCACAGTAGAAGGAAACGTGCCAGGGGGCTAGTATTTTTTGTAAGAAATAATGCGCCAGTTTTCTGCGATCAGCAAGCTACAAAAATGAGAGAGCATAAAGTGAATGAGATCGCGGTCTTGTTGACGCCCAATCCACAAAAATACTCACCGATCGATACTAATTATTACAAGATGAATGATGGAAGATGTTGAGGCGGCAACATCTAATACACAATAAAAATAACAAACTGGCAGCGGAAGATGCCAGTGTAACCCGTTGATCTAAACGAAAATACGGTTACTGTAGTTTGTGTTGAATCTAAAAACACCGTAGTCGTTTTGGCCTAACCTAAGCTCTTCAAATACTCCTTTCTGCCGATGCGAGCGAACTTTTGGCCGCGGTAGTTTATCAGAGGTGGTATGCAGAACTGAGACCATCCTGAGGCTTTTCAAGCACGTTTGGACAAGAACAGATGGCATTTGGTGTATTGATACTATCTTCAACGAAATTTTTCACAGATTTTTTTTTGGCGTTTTTCATTTCGGTAAAAAATCAACTTATTAATAGTTGACAGTTGACAGTCGAGAACCGTGTGTCCTCTTTCTTCCTGAGTGTAATATCTTTCTTTCTTCCAGAATAGAATAGAATAGAACGATGTGTTTGCTAATAAATTCTTCTATTCTACTTCAGAATAGATATAAGTTGTCCGGTAAATTGACTTACTGAGAGATAAATACTGAATGGCATGACAAAGGCGCCGACAATTACATCGGCCATAGCTAAGGAAACCTGAAAAAGGCGCGAATCTTGATAGCATTCAAAGTATAGTGGTTTTCATTCCTACTGAGACTCCTACAGTGAGATTTCAAAACTTCCAAGTCATCTTCCTCACGTAATTGTGATCGAAAGGTAGAGAATTTTTGCACCCCATTCTCGTCCTCAGGTACAACAAATGTACGAGAGGGTTTTCGATAAACTAAATTTCCAGCTTCACTACAGCCTCCGGAAAGTTTGTAAGATTACTGTAGGAGTCTCAATGGGAATGATGTGAACTATATGTACTCTATAACAGCATGTGTACTGTGTTCACCGATCAACCTACATGCCAATCTAACTACAATTGAGGTTCAGACACTCCCTGAGCTCATAGATGTCTAGTTTGACCTGTATGTATAGTTCCGGTCATTCCTACTGAAACTTGGCAGCGTGCCAATGAATATTTCAGGCTAATTTTCACCACTTTGGAGTTTTTCAAAAAACTTCAAATTTTTGTTAGCGGTTGTTCAGTTTTAAAGAACACGAAGTTCAAGAAATTCTTCATAACATTCATGCTTGCTCTGAGATATAGTCATCCAAAATCTTGGCATGATGCCAATAGGTCTCAGTGGGAATGAAACGAACTATACTACATTTGTAGTCCGTGATACACTGAGCAGACCTTCATTCTGCTAATTCTCTTAAATCAATTTTCGGAACGTAGCCACAAAAACAAAAGATTAACACCACCTCGTGTTTGGTTTCAAATATATACCATGAATATACTACAACAAAGGTGAAGATTTTCTCGACTGCGTTTTGTAGCTGTTATTCAATTGCACATTCGAACAGTTAGAGAATATGATACTGATGAGGTGATGAGGGATGGGTGGGTTTTCTAGATATTACATGACTTTCTCTAAAAAAATAATGAACGGTACCAATAAGTGATTGGTGGGGGTTTGTAGACTCTTGGTCTTCCAAACAGCTCCGACGACCATCAAATTACCGGCAATACAGACTATCGGCACGACGGACAGAAGCATGTACCTGCAAGCAATATTCGATGGACTAGAATCAGGAGACCTCGATACGTCAAATATGGTAGATTTCGGAATAGAAGGGCAAACCTTACTCAGGAACTACAAGTAATTCTAGTTCGAAAACTGAAAATCCATGATTACATCGCTTGCTTTTTTACTTCTACCTTCGGTGTTCTATCACTCTACCCGGTACAAAAACGTGTCTTTGGGCGCTAGCTCCCACATTCTTGGATGTGAATAAATCAGTGATCAATTATGAAATCAATAAACATCCAACCGATTATCGTTGGAATGAATTACTCGACACATAAGGCAATTTGGAAGATGAACGCCTCTGTACAAAATTATCTTGGATACCTTTGACCTGGTTTTTGAACAATGAATTGTGTTTTCTTCAAATTTGGGTAAAACACATAGAATAACAGAGTTGACCACCATTCCTCTCAATGATTGTTTCGCTTCGACTTCACTGGTCGTATCCACCAACAATTTTTCACTCTCTCAGGAGCGTTTTTGGAGTCCCGGGAGCAAAATTTCAACCAAATGTGCTCTCCTGGGAGCCGAAAAACGTTCCCGACAGTGAAATTTTTTTGGTGGATACGGTCACAGGATATGAGAGAACCGGAACCAACCACCAATCTTGTTTCAAAAGGGCGTCTTTCGCTTCGATGTTCGACATTTCTGCAGCCGTCGCCACGTCGATTACGTATTCCGAGGAGTTCCACATCTGGAAGAAGATACGAATCTTCACAATTCTCGAGATATTCAACATTTTTAAAACATATACAATAATACAAAGAAAAGGTAGTAACAACAGAAAAACATTTTTCGATCTGAGCATGTTTAAAGTATACTGAAGGACGAGGCACACAGTAATAAGGTAAAACATTCAATGAGGCAATGCTCATATGATCTTCAAAAAGGCCGATTTCCTATATTCTAAACTTCACGAAAGAATTCTAACCAGAATTAGTTATCTCTTTATGAGAAAACTAAGGTTAATGAAGCTATCAATTTGTCTGAGCGAACAAACTTTACTTTTTTTTCAAAGTGATATGTTGACACACAACTGTTACATAATTGACGTTGCAAAAGTGAGTAGCAACTGAATTAGCCAATTATACAACTAATCAAATGATCGAGAAGAAACATCATCCACCTATGTAATAAATGTGACATTTTGTAGTTCACGTATTGTAGTTAAGTTCAAGAGTTCAAGTTTCCGAGAATAGGCATTAAACATAGAGAGTTGCAGTACGCAAATGATTCTATTCACACAGATATATAAGTCGCGGAGCTAGTTGGAGAGTACAACATACTGATTAAAAACTCAATACACCTTGATTAAGGGATACTTTGAGAAGTAAGCAAACTGAAGTTAATACGAAATATGGGATAGAATTAACACAAGACGTAGGATGGAAATGGCTGGCATGGGCGTATTGGGCTTGGATCTTTCGAAAGCAAACGGATACGGTGTATGTTGCCTATCTCGCTGTATTTGTATTTTGATCTCGTTCGTTTTCGGCGAACTACGTGAAATTCGGCGTGAACGGAGATCAAATTACAACTAAGATTTTGTCACTTCCTATAGTTGTTAGAGCGGAAAGGTGGTCCATTATGCGTTAAGTGGTACTATAATAATGAATGGTCATTCTATAACTGAAGAAAAAAGTGAAACTTGTAGTAGGCGCATCAGAACTTAGAAACATAAACCTGTATTCGCTGATGTTTTCTCATCCCACGTAGCTTTTCTATCTGGCTCTTGTAAATATTCGAACTTGTTCAAAATAACTAGGGTTGTTAACCGATTATGAAAAACCGATTATTTCGATTTTCGACTTTCGGGCGATTTTGAAATTTCGATTCGATACGATTTCGATTATGCGCATGTTCGGAAAAAACCGAATATTTCGATTTTCGACTTTCGCACTTTTTCCAGATTTTCGATTTTCGATTTTCGATCGAGAATCGAAAAGTCGAAAATCGAAATTTCGATTCTGCCCGGGATTTTTTTTTTCAACAAAACAAGCTCATAAAAGTCGGAGAAGTGCTCATCAACAAATTGTTAAGTTTACCAACTATGAGAGAAATGAATACTGCATCAAATGTATCGATGAATGTAAAACCTACAACATTTTTTACAAGTCAAAACATTGCAGAGCAGAATGAGTTCTAGGTAACTAGGCAGAAATTTCCGGAAAATAGTAGATAACTTTTCCATTACTACATGACAGTTCGACAGAACAGTACACTTTTCCTCGCCCTGCGGGAAAAAAAACTGTTTCGTGCTCGAGACGTATGCAAAAACGAGCTGCACAACGTGTTCACAAACAATTTCTCACGTTTTTCTCAAAGGGCCCTCCATTCTTCTTTGAAATAATGGAAAGCTCACTCCAGGCTAGATATATTATGTAAATGCACACTCTACTCATAATCAAAACTACCGTATGATGCTTCCTAATTGAAATTTGACCATTTTTTAAAACTAGAATCGAAACTCGAAAATAATCGAAATTTCGATTCTGAAAAATTTTTTCACTTTTTCGATTTTCGATTTTCAACACATTTGGTCTTATCTCTGTTTTTCGAGTTTCGACTTTTTCGATTTTGGCAAAATTTCGATTATTTCGATTTTCGATCTTAAGATCGAAAATCGAAATTCGACTTTTTTCGACTTTTTCGATTTTCGATTTCGATCTTAACAACCCTAAAAATAACCATTTATGAAATGTAGATGAAGTATGTCTGCCTGGGACCAATATGATTGAGGAAGTGGTCTGACGCCAAAACGATCGTTCTCATGTGACGAGAGAATCACGTCAGAGAGCATCTCATGAAATACCAATGAGATGGAGGGTGCACGATGGAGAGTGATGACATGCAGCGGAAAGTGTCAGAGTTGTAGTTTGATCTCGAGGAAAGCCATTGGGCGAATTCACTGGAGAACCGGGTACTTCCCGAACCGAACCGACTGAACCGACTTCCAAACCAACTGGTTCTCCAGTGAATGCTTCGAACCAAACCGACATTAATCATCAATTAAACAAATAAGTCGTAATGAGTGAATCCCGGTTCGGTTCGGAGCATTTACTTGATAACCGGCGGGTTCCGCATTGCGGTTCGGTTCGGTTCTCCAGTGACTGGTTCGCGGTTTGGTTCGGGAAGGACACGGTTTTCCAGTGAATTGGCCAAGCCATTCTTTACCTGTATGTGCAAAAAGTCACGGGATCAAGCTACAAATACTGCGAAATAGGACCAGGCACCGTAGCAAAGTCGTGAAAGTAGTGAGCTCACCCTGAATGAGAACCTGATCACATTCTGGTCACATAGTTGCCAACTTGCCGTGTTTAAGCATAGTGGGGGTGACCTGATTCTGGATCAGTTAGTGTCCAGATAGTTCAGCTCAGAGCTGACCTTTTTAGGGGACTTTGCTACGGTGCCAGTTACACTCTATGAGCTGGCTTCGAAGAGACCTTATGTAGATGGTCAAAGGCGGAATTCATAAATATCCAAGCAACGTAAGCCCAACTTACGTTTTTTGAAATCAACGCCGTTCATCTGAGGTCGTATGCTAGAAGATCCCGGTACCTTCTTCCTATCCTGCGTCTCCTCAAACATACGCTATTTCTCTGCTCTTACATCCCGCCGGGATGTTAGAGACGAGAAATAGTGAGACAGAGCGAGAGACGCAGGATGGGCTAAAGGTGCCGGGATCTTCTAGCCTACGTACTCTGCTGTCACATTCCGTGGGGATACGAAAGACGCGAGAGAGTGCACAGATCGAGATACGCAGTATGGAAAGAATGTGTTGACACTCGTACTTGGGGGCGGGTACCTAGTCGACGGTACATTTTGGCCCTCTTCGGTCTGTTTGTTCTTTGTTTCTTTGGTTTAGTTCGAACTCGCAGTAATTGTCCTGTGCATGGATGGAATTCAGCTCAGATTCGAAGATGTCCAAATGAGATGAGACTCGTGGTTTTATGTACATTTTGACTCAAACTCAGCAAGATTAAATGACAAATAGCGCCGATCATGCGAACATACACCGTTCTACTTGCGCTCGCCGAAATTACTTCAAAATTCGGTGTCATTCTGTTGTGCATTTTCCTCCTTTTTTGGCGTCAAACTGGTTCTAATTCCAAGCCAACGTTTCCCTCTCTACTCCTGCTGTGAACTAAAAAAATCCGAAAACTTGAAAAAATTTGATTGGAGAAAGAGGTAGAAGTATCTGAAATGTATACGATAATTATTGCTAAACTTATAAAAATTACGAAACCTCCACACTGCGTTTCCATTTTTTGCAGTCTCGTGCGAATCTAATATTAAATAGGTAATCGAGCCTCTTCTCACACTTTATTTTATACAAATATAGAGTATTGTGCTCATAGGTTGCCACGTTACGCGCGCGACCTGCACGTTTTTGCTCTGTGGATATACATGAGCAGCGAAAACGTAAAGTATAATCGTTAGCAGATGTGAATATAAAACTACTACAAATATACCATTTTAACTTCAACTTCGCGTTTTTATGGTTAAACGAAACGATAATGGTAACATCCAATGATTCACATAAAACTATTGAAAAAAAAAGTAAATATCGACTAAACTCTCTACAGATGTTCACCGAAATTGTTCTGTAGTTGGAAAAATAAAGAAACAGCTACACATTCTAGTCGTTTCGATTCGAATGGGTTATGAATTGAAGGGTTTCACACAGAAACTATGCTATTCCTTAATTGAAATCATCAGAAGAAAGTGGTAGACGAGAAAAGAAGAGAAAGGTTGTCGAAAGTAGGGAAATTAATATTTTAAAATACTCACATTTCTGTGAGACTGGTTGCAACCAAACACAGCGAAGTCAAATGAGTGTTAAGTCAGCCTGTATTTCGTCCGGTATTTCAGGTTTTAGGTTACGAATGTGCAAATTTCATTACAATAGTTCGGTATTCTCATTGATGAACTTTCCTGCACAGGATGAAATGCAGGAGATACAAATGAACAAGAAGAGAAACTTGGAGAATGAGAGAGAGAGAGAGAGAGAGAGAGAGAGAGAGAGAGAGAGAGAGAGAGAGGGAGGGAGAGAGAAATATATATATATAGAGAGAGAGAGAGAGAGAGAGAGAGAGAGAGAAAGAGAGAGAGAGAGGATAGAGGGAGGGAGACAGAAATATAGAGAAAGAGAAGGTGGAGAGAGAGCGAAAGAGAAAGAGAAGGCGGAGAAAGAGAGAGATAAAGACAGGAAGAGAGAGAGAGAGAGAGAGAGAGAGAGAGAGAGAGAGAGAGAGAGAGAGAGAGAGAGAGAGAGAGATAGAGTAATTATGCAAAGGTTGCATGGATGATCAGAGAGAGGTATTCATTTTTCATAGTTCACTGATAAGATGGAAAAACTTCAGATGTGAAACCTGCGGTCTAATTAGAGAAGGAAGGCGCATTCGAAGAGATTTTCACACGAGTTTGACAGCGCGACGAGGAATCGAAACAAGTGGCCATTTGCAGTGATTTCCCAGAACACACGTCAGCGTGAGCGAACGGTCAATCTCTACAAGTTGGATCAACGTGTTCATATATACGATGAATAGTCGAACAAGCTCAATGATGTCAAATTTCGGATAGGTATAAAAAGTTGAAACAAAACAATTGCTAATGCAGTTTCCAATTTTCTGGAAAACTTTCAATTCCCGAAGCGGAGTCAAACAGCACAACACTTCAGTTAACGTATGTCCACTCAGAAAAAGTTGATTAGCGCAAGACGCAAACATTTGGTTAGAAAAATCTAGTTACTGTTTTTCAATTTTTACACTTCAGAAGATACTCAGCGTGATCAATTCCTCCTCACGTGCTACCAATATAAAAAAAGTCCCGTGTGCGGGTTGAATTTATAACTAAAATGAAGTAAAATCGAAAGAAGAAGGAGTTGTCAAGTCATTCGAACCCACCTTCCACGGGGTGAATACAACCTTAAGTGTAGTCTGAGCTATGAGCGAAAAAACCATGACAGAACTCAAAAATACACGAGGATCAAACCAAACTACGAACACATGAGAACGAAGACAAGTTGATTATTTGTCTGCATTCATAAAGAGTCTACCCTATATCTGGAGTTTTGTGAGATTATTGCAGAAACATCTAATAACCTATGTCATTATTAGAAATAGAAGATGAACTTCTACCAGTGCGTACAGTTACGTGTTGAACAGCGCATCAACAATTTTATTTTATTAAAGGTTTTCAAAACTTTCGTCGAGAAGCCCAGATTGGAGATATAGAAGCGAGAAAACATAGAGTGAATTTTTGTATAAGAGATAATAGAATGTGAGAGTAAATACGAAATATAACTAAAAACACATTAAATCCACGTGTGTGAAGTTACCTTGGCATTTCAAGCTACGAACATCTATATTCGTGTGAAGCAGTGTTTAGTCAGCACATTTCATCTATCCATGAGCTAATAAAAGAGATTGAGCTATTTATCCAAAAGATGTTTGGATTGGCAAATGATTGGAAATGAGTAGTTGAAAAAGTAGATTCCAAAACCCCCTCGGGCCAAATAAATATCAATAGAGGTTAGTAGAGAAGATTCGCCAGATAGACAACGTTTCTCGGTAAAAGTGCGCTCTTTTTTAGATACTATCAGATAAATTTCTGAGAAGGCCTGGAAATAGTATTTATACTCATCAACTGCAGTGAAAACATAAAATTGGGTCAAGCTCTTTGAAACTCTCAAAAAAAGTTTTCTGAAGAAAATGTTACACGTTCTCAAATGTTCTCGAGCTACTAGAAGTATCTTTGACGTTCTTGGTAAACCGTGATTTTTTAGAGAAAGACTTGGTTCGCACTTCACCCGTTCACGGGTTCATTTCATTTTCTCACTCTTCACGCGTACGTCTACTTTCTTGAGGAGTTTGCATTTCACAAGTTTCCAAATTCACGTGTTTTTCTCGCTTTTAACGTGAAAATAACCGATTAATTAGGATACGGTGAGTGTGAGTTGTAGTGTGTCCTCGAGGGTTGAGTACTTTTTCGGTCTCTCACGCTAGTCTGCGAGATTGAGGCCCTTGTAATCAGATATTCTATTTTTTATTCATCGTTTGCTGCGGTCTTTCGGGTAAATATGAAACAGGCCTAATTGCACTGCTGGAGGGGGTTATTAGAGAATACTACTCTACGGACGAGTTACTTTTTCTCATCCCAACCTGCGTCTCCTCAAATGTACGCTATTTCTTGCTCCATATTTCATCCCGCCGAGAGACGAGTATAGCGAAACAGCTATACGTACTTAGGAGAGAGTGTGAAACAGTACACTTTTCATAAAATTGCAAATTAGGAATTGGCTCGGTTTGGAAAAAACTAAGAAAAAATAATGAAGTGAATCCATTTTCTTGATAATTGATGGAGAAATTTGCTCATCAAGGACACTTAATACAATTCAAATTCACAACGTGCCATCATAGCGACAGAAGCTTCGGAAACGATAGATACTGAAATATGTGCATCGAAGCTTATCTTAATTGTACGAATAGAACATTCTTCTTTTGCGCCATAAAAAATAACTGCCACAGAAAGCTCGTAAAGTAAAAAGAAACGAGTGAATTTTACACTCAGTAGTATAGAAATTACTGATACAGAACAAACGATTGAAAATGACAAATGAACAAAAAAACAGATGAAAAAAGCTCGGCTATTTCCAACCTCCTTATTAACGAAAACAGCTGTTTTTTGGATTACTTTGCTTGCGTGTTGATGCTACGATTCTTTAGCTGCAATTATATAATTCATCCCGTATCATAAGCTAGTGATCTCGGCTAGTTCTAACTACGAGTTGGTTTCTTTCTCATTTACGTTCGCAGTGATATACACAATTACGCAATGTCTTGACGAGATTCCGTAAAGCTTGGGTCTTGACTGACTGTTGTTTTTTGCTGCAGCTCGCACCGCGCAGATCAGTTTTCGAACAAAAGAATGCGCGATACCGTGCTGGTAGTCTTTTTCATTCTTACTGAGACTCCTACAGTAGGATTTCTAAACTTCAAAGCCATTTTCCTCACTTAAGTAAGATCGGAAAGATTGAGGACTTTCGCACCCCATTCTCGTTCGCACGTTCAGTAAATATACGAGAGAACTTTTGACAAACTTTATTTTCGGCTTCACAACAGTCTTCGGAAAGTTGGTAAGATTACTGTAGAAGTCTCAGTAGGAACGGTGTGAACTATAGACGTTTAACAAGCTAATGACCAAATACAATTGAGGCTCATCCAACTTTCTGAAAGCAATAACAACAGAAGTGGAGGAAAGTCACGTGGCAGGTTAAGGAACACGTTCACAGCCACGTGTACTAACTGGATCGGACGTCATTCTTGAGCTTTGCTCTGATAATTGGATGCCATGCTGATATCTCAGTGAACTGCGGTAAAAATGGGATAGTGGCTAATATACACGGTTCTTCTGGGATAAGTTCTTGTTCATCGTGCCAAGATGTTTGGATGCCTATTTCTTAGAGAAAACATGAGTATTCTAAAGACATTTCTTGTTCACATGTTCTCACGAAACTGAACAATCGCTAACAGAAATTTGCAGTTTTTTGAAACACTACAAAGTGGTGAAAAATTGCCTGGAATATCATTGGCACGCTGCCAAGTCTCAGTGGGAATGACCGGAACTATACATGAATGTGTTGGTTGTTGGATAAATTATAAATTATAAAATTATGAAATTAACGGTTGATTCTTTCAGGTTTATCAATTGTAGAATAAGAATTATGTATTGAACCAATTATGTATTGTAAGAATTATGTATTGAAAATAAGAATTATGTATTGAAATTAAAGTTATAGAAAGCAGTATTCAGACACCAATAGAGCCCAATAAAGGTCGCACAAAAACGCAAAAGCACAAAAACTCCATTGAATTCACTTTTGAATCAATTGAGTATTTCAATGGAAACAGTTGTAGAATAGAGTGCGCGTACCGAGAAGAACGTGTGAAGACAACTAATTGGCGAGTCTCATCCAAATTATGGGCTTTTCTGACTTGACGAACACGAAATTCATTTCCTCATTCACCTCGCTGATTACGATTATTCTCGGTTGAGTGATTTCTATCAAGGTTCCCATAGTTTTTGCTGATTTTCGGTATTCGGATCGAATTCAGTTTACAAGACAACCAAAATTTTGTTCAAAACAACATTTCGACGTTTTCTAACACCTAGTTTTTAACACATAGAGAAGGGTCTTGGGTGAAAATAACAACAACTCAAGCATTTTCTCTGCTCTAAGTAAACCATCCATTTTCTACACTTTGTAAAGTGGAGAAAGGTGAAAAAGGGATAATGGGAATTCTGCCAGTGATGAAATGACGAAAGGCTTAAGCTACATTTTTGTAGTGGTGTAATTTGTGTAGCTACAACTCTAAAGGTGACTTGTACAGCTTTCAAATTGATCGAAAACTTGAGAACTGTAGGACCAGTAGTACCAGTACAAAAAAAATCGATAGTTTTTGAGACTTTGATAGTACAAACAATGTTTTTTGAGAACCAAACAAAAAAGCTGACAATGTTCTATTGAACGGTTATAGTTGTCACTCAAAGAAAGGCGGAGGTATACTGTATATCTCAGTTTCTGCTGTCTAAGAACACATACACACGATTGGTCAACAACGATGCTAAAGGCCTAGTTGGTATAGTGGTTAGCGTCCGCGCCTCCTAAACTTTTGCGCACTGTTCGAGTCTCACATGAGGCAGATATTTTATGAATTTGGCACACACTATAACTATAGGATGTAATGAATGAATGATTTATTAGCGATTTATCACTTGACTTTGCACATTGGTAGATGTAGCACTCCAATATATGAAATTAGACAATTATATTGAAGTGAAGAGAGTAGTAACGAGGAAGTGGAGAGAGCAGTATTACAGGGTCATTCCGATACAAACTTGGCAGGAGTGTGTGAAAATCGATCTGAATGCGATATATTTCTCAGATATGAAGTAATTAGTTGCCCATACTGGCTATTTGCACAATTTCTCACACCATGATTGAGTAGAGCCAGAGAAACATTAAATCACAGATTTCATTTGAGAATAAGAATGAGAGTATTTATTGAACCATTTGATTTCAAGTATGAAAAAAATTACTGCAATACCAAAATACCCCAATAAAAACAGTAAAAACTACCAAAGAAAAAGTTGTTAGATGTAACTCTAGGATACATTTACGAAATGATCAATGATAACTTCGTGTTGATGAAATTTAAAGAGTGGATACTTCCCTTATCTCTTGTTCTTTGATCCACAAAGAGAATGCAGGCGTTACACGAAATTCGTTGAGATTATTGCAAGTTATGAAATATAGAAGTAGCTAAATGTTACGCAGTTGATATAATAAACATTTTACGCGAGTGAAGTGTGTGATGAAAAAGGGGGTATATGTGGAAACAAATATAGCCAATGCTCAAGAAGTCAAATGATTCTTGGTAGAAAATATGTACGCTGGATGCAGTCAACTGTCACGACTACATAGCTGGAAATAGTAATGAAAATATGTCCAAAACACATTTAATACCGTAGTTATTCAACAGTTATTACAAAAGCGATTGTACTGACTTGGATTACTTCAACTTAACTGAATCAGAGGTTGACTCAGACCGGAAGTTTCCCATGGTAAATGTGAACATGAACAGGCAATATGGCTGTATTTGAAATTTCGTTGGGATCAGAAATTCCGATGCGCATCTGCCTAAACCCTAAACTTGCGCAATTTCTCTGATCTTCCATCCCGCCGGTTTACAACTCTCGTGGAATAGAACGCGAAGCGAGACACGCAGAATTGGTGGAAGGTGCCGGAGTATTCCTCATTCCATATCTTTGTTGTGGTTTGATATTGCTTCACGCCAGACTTCGAGATTGAACAAAAAGCACATAATGAAACTACAAATACACAGTATGGCTAGTTTAGGAAAGTGCGAACCCTACAGAACTTATGTCGTGCACGTATTTTTGGTCTCCCTCTCCTACTCATTAACAATGGCGCCAATTTTTTGCGATTAGCAAGCTACAAAAGCGAGAGAGCACGCAGGTCAATGAGGCCGCAGACAGGCGAGATAGTCTGCGTCTCTCTGACCTGCACACTCTCTCATGTAGGCCGCTACAAAAATGGCTTGCTAATTGGCAAAAAGTTGTCTGAGAACGTAAAAGTTTGTCTGGGCAATAGCCAATTGCGCGCATTGCACAATCAATAGATCAAG